>VDFB02147180.1:0-86261 GCA_007258455.2 Sequoia sempervirens | reverse complement strand
TGTTCACATTAAATGCATTCCTTTATACTTCAATAGACCTGTGGTTGTACTCTTAAAAGTTGTTGTTGTTAAAGATTCTTAACATTGTATACTCTTATGCATTATGATTATGAAGTAATCATGATTGATATCAACTGTTTTGCAATGTAATTCCATATGCACTTAGAATATTCATAAAAGACTATGCATAGATTAAGATAATTCAATCATTGCTATGAGTTGGGCTCAACCCTTGTGGGAGCCACATTTCCACCACTCATTTTGTAATTGATCAAAACAAAGACATGATTACACCTGTAGCTACACATGAAGCAAACAAGTTAGAAAAAATATGTATATTTTAGGTGTATTTGATGACTCCAAAGGTTTTTTAGGACACCTAAAATGAAATTATAACTTATTTAATACACATTATGATCAGTTTATGCATGCATAGGGTGAATGTGTATGCAAAATTTGTAATTAGTCATTGCTTCGAGTATACTCTAACACCATTGCTTACTGTCATATGCAAGAATAGGAGTTAAAAGGAGCTAGAAGAGGTAGATGAAGCTTAGGACAATGACATGATGAAATGACACCAGTCAAGACCAATCATGCAAAGGCAATGGCTGGTTACCTTCCTTCTATGCACATTCATTGCTTTTCTTACTTATTCATATATAATTTTTTTCATAATATGTATTGAATAAGCAAAGGCTAGTCTTATGGCTTATATGAGACAATGTGCACTTATACATTCAATAAAGATTACTTTGTTCTGAAAGATCAGAATCTTTCTTCTGTTACATGCATGTGTATGAATGCATTAATCTGTAATTGTAATCTTTTCTAGATTGTTTCATTTATACATTTGAATGTAATGAAGGAAAGTTATTAAAATGTACCAAATTTTCTCAGTTTAAAATCAATACACTCCACCTGATTGAGCCTATGAGTGAAAATCTTGTAACAACTTGCACAACACAATTTTTACTATTTATCAAATTTTTTCAAAAGCACTTGGAAACCAAGTACCACAGACATCATCTTGGCTCATTACTTCATTCCAACTCATCTTCAAACACTACAACATAAAGATAGCTCCATGTACTCACAACACTTCCTCAATATCTCAACTACACATGGATAACCTACAACAACCTACTTTCCTCTTTTTCACAATTTTCTCAATATCCTTGGCATCTTCATCATGCAACAACCTTCATCAACACATAGTTGAAATCAATGACAACACCAGTTAGTAGACTTCATGTTGACATCAATGAAAACACCTTCATACTTGCAACAATCTCCCCCTTTCTCATTTATGTCAATATAAGATGTGAAAAAATATCAAAGACAACATACACACGCTCCTTTTTTTTAGATTAGATAGCCTACACAACATTTTTGCACTCTCTCCCCCTTACAAGACTCTCTTCCTTTGACAATAATGATTATACAACATACACAACTTTCTCCCCTAATACCTTGCACTTTTTTACATGATTCTCTCTCCCCCTTTAACATCAATGGAAAAGGATAAAATGTTTTGCAATGTTCTCCCACTTTGACATTGAGCCAAAATACTTGCTCTGAATACCCCCCCTTAGGAGTACACCCAATCAACTCAACAACTCTAAAACAATGACAACACATGACACTACCTACTCCCTTGAGAGGTAGCCACCAACATCAGTCCAAAAAAGATATAGATCAATGGATCCACTAGACTGATGCATCTCCATATGCATCTAGTTCAATGAAGGAGAGGCAATAACTCCAAACTTCTCCCGAAGATACTCGAAAGTATCCTTAGGAAGAAATTTGGTAAATATGTCAGCAATCTGATCCTTTGTAGGTACATACTCAAGTTTTACCTCATTCTCCATAACCTTCTCTCTCATAAAGTGATACCTAATTGATATATGCTTTGTCCTTGAATGCATCACTGGATTCTTTAAAATGTTAATTGCACTTGTATTATCACAAAATATAGAAATAGGCTCCTAATATACAACTCTGATATCCTTCAATGTCTATCTCATCCATAAAACTTGCGTACAACATGATGCTGTAATAATACACTCAGCTTATATGGTGGATAAGGAAACTAACTTTTGCTTCTTACTCAACAATGACACTAATCTCCATCCATGAAAGAATGCACCACCACTTGTACTTTTTCTGTCATCAACACAACCAACCCAATCTGCATCTATATAAGCACTAAATGTGAAATCAGTATCCTTAGGATACCACAAGCCATAATCCAAAGTGCCTCTTAAATATTTGAATATCTTCTGCATAGTTGCAACATGTGTTTCTTTAGGTTCTTCTTGAAATCTAGCCATAAGACAACTGCATGCATGATATCCAGTCTAGTAGCAGTTAGATATAGCAGTCCACCAATATTTTCTCTATATTTTCTTTGATCAACCTTAGGTGAATCATCATCTTTGCTCAATTTACAACCAATCACCATAGGAGTGAATACCGGTTTGGAGTCTTCCATTCCAAACTTCTTCAGCATCTCTTTGACATATTTAGATTGTGAAATGCAAATCCATTTATCTGTTTGATTGATTTGTAACCCAAGGAAGAAATTCATCTCCCCAAACATTGACATTTCAAACTCTTTTTGTATCTCTTCAACAAATTTCCTACACAAAGCTTTGTTTCCCCAAAGATAATATCATCCACATACACAACTACTATCAAGATTATATCTTCCTCAATTTTGAAGTAAAGATTACTATCTATGGTGCCTTTACTGAATACTCGTTGTATCAAATATTTGTCCAATCTTGCATACCAAGCTCTAGTAAATTACTTTAATCTGTATAATGCCTTCTTCAATTTGCACACCATATTTGGTTGATATGACAACTGAAATCCTTTCGGTTGTTCCATGTAAACCTCTTATTCTAGTTCACCATTCAGAAAAGCAGAATTCACATCCATCTCATAAACTTTAAAGTCCTTGTGTGCTACAAATTCCAAAACAAATTGATAGCTTCCATCCTAGCCACAAGAGAAAATGTCTCCTCAAAGTTTATTCCTTCCACTTGTGATTAACCCTTACACACAAGTCTTTCCTTGTTTCTCATCATTTCTCCATTCTCATTTAGCTTGTTTCTAAATACCCACTTAGTTCTAATTATGTTCTTGTTTGTCGGTCTAGGAACCAATTCCAAAGTCTATTTTTTCTCAATTTGCATAAGTTCTTCTTTCATTGCCATTATCCAATGTTCACATTTTCATGCCTCACTCACTATTTTTGATTCAACTTTAGAACGTAAACATAGGTTTACCTCAACTTCAACAACTTTGCTTCTTGTTAATACACTTTTCCTCTTGTCTCCAATGATCTGATCTTCAGAATGATTCTTTTGCACATACTTAGGGGTCTTCTCCAGAGCTTCTTCCTCTTCATTCTACACTTCTTTTTCATTAGGTTTTTCTTCTTCTACATCTCTGCAATCAGGTTCATCTAACACATATCCATCTACTACAATTGAATTCTGCAAGTTTTCATCAACCTTAACTTTTTCACTTTCAACAGTCTTTCTCAGCCTTTTGTTGTAACATCTGTAAGCTTTTATTTTAGTATAATATCCAAGGAAGATACCTTCATTAGACCTTGCATCAAACTTTCCTATGTTTTCTTCATATCTCTTGATATAACATTTGCTTCCAAATACTCTAAAGTACTTCACAATAGGAATCCTTCCATGCCATAACTCATAGGGAGTCTTCGTGTTGTTAGCTTTAGATTGAACTATGTTAAGTATGTAAACAATAGTCTGAATTGCTTCTCTCTAATAGACTTACAATAGATTTTCCTCTTTCATCATAGTCCTAGCAACTTCTTGAATAGTCTAATTTTTCCTCTCAACCACTCCATTATGTTGAGGAGTTCTAGGGGCAGACAAGTGCCTCTTTATTCCATGAACTTCATAAAACATGTTAAACTCATTGGAGGTGAATTTTTCACCTCTTTCAGACCTCAAACATTTGATTTTCATATCCATTTCATTCTCAACCATAGCTTTAAATGCCTTGAATTTATCTAATGCATCAATTTTTTCTCTAAGAAAAGTAACCCATGTCATCCTAGAGTAATCATCAATCAAAAGCATAAAATGCCTGTCACCTTGTAGACTTATCACCCTTGTAGGAACACATAGATTTGTATGAATTATTTCCAGTAGTCTGGTAGTAGATTGTTCCTTTCCTTTTAAACTACTCCTTACTTTTTTTCCAAATTTACAATATTTGCAAACAACATTGATAGGCTTTGTGATTCTTGGCAAGTCTCTCACTGCATTAACTAAACTGATTCTCACCAAATTATAAAAATTCATGTGACATCCTCCAGTGCCATAACCAACTATCATTAATATGTGACATAAAGCAATGACCATCAACACCCTTAAGCTAATAGGTGTTTCCATTCGTCCTCTTACCGGAAGCAATCACAATTCCAATCCCTTTTTTGATCTCACATATTTCATCCTTAAACACAAGATTACATCCTTTTCTACACATTTTTCCAATACTCAAAATATTATGCCTTAAACCCTTAACATAGTAAACATCATTAGTATTATGCTTGCCATCAAAACTAATTGAACCTATTCCACAAATCTTAGCTCCCGAATCATCTCCAAACTTAACTAATCCACCATCATACTTTTCAGTTTTAATAAAATTACTTTTGTCTTTGGTCATGTGATTAGAACAACCACTATCAACAACCCAGTAATTCTTATCTTCTTTAAAATGAAAAGAAAATACTGAAGTACCTTCAACCTTATCCTTTTTCTCCATAACACTTTCCTTCCCACATCTTTTAGAGTTAGTAGAACTAGATTCTTCTTTTATAACCAAGAACAAGCATTCATTATAATAAAAATCTCCATAATCAGATTCATCATCATAAATAATCTTCTCTAACATAGTAAGCTCTTTTAATCATATTTCCTTTATTCTCCTTACTCTTAGTGTTCACAACTCTTTTTGGACATCTAGAAGTATAATGACCTATATGACCACAACAAAAACATTTGAAAGGTAGTTTACCTTTATACTTACCAGTTCCCTTTTTCATTCTTCTTACAAAGTTAGCTTCCACATCATCAAGATCATCTTCATCCGAATCTTCAATCTTTTTTTATTTTCTAGTTTTTAAAGTAGTCTCCACTTTTGTACCATTTTCAAACCAAGCTTTCTCATCTCAAAAGAAGTTAATGTACCATTCAACTGATCTCTAGAATAAGTATTAAAATTTTCAACTTCCTTAATAGCATATACCTTTTCAATATAAGCATCAGGAAGAGTTTTGTGAACTTTCTTTACCACCCTAGGCTCTTTAACTTGTGCACCAAGACCTCTCATAACACTTACCAATTCATCAACCCTTTGCATGTAGGTTGCAATTGTTTCATCTTCAGACATTCGCATAGTCTCAAATTGTGCCTTCAGATTCTACAACTTTACTTGTTTGACCTTTTCATCTACTTCATAAATAATTTCAAGCTTATACCAAACTTCTTTGGTAGTCTTAAGATTTATAACTTTAACCAATTTAGAATTTGAAATACTATTCAAATGTCAAAATAATTTTTGCTTTATAATTTACCTCATGTGCCTTGATCTCATCACTTGTGCTCAGACCATTTGCAGGTAGAGTATATTGATTCTTTGTTGTTCTTTCAATTTCAAATTCATGAGCCGACATATATCCTTCCATCTTTATCTTCCATAATGCATAGTCTATTCCATCAAATCTAGGGCAATCAATTTGCTTCGATATCCCAGATCTACCTTAAGCGATTAAGCTCTTCACCAAGGAACCTTGCTATGATGCCAATTATTGAATGAACAAGACAACTGAGAGGGGGATTGAATCAATTGTAGCAAATTAAAACATCAAAATCCTCAACTATAATCAGATCTACATGCATTCATTAAGCCCTTATTTTGTTAAAGTGATTAATCATGAAATGCAGATAATAGAAATTGAAATAACAACACCATACACAAGAGAACACCGGATTTATGTGGAAAACCCAATGAGGGAAAACCACAGTGAGGATTAGCTCATAATATAAGTAATTGCAAAATTGGTATAAGGGCTCACTGCTAGAATATGACACATTGTCCAAAAAGGCTCATAGTTAGGGCTCACTGCCATAGAAAGAACACAAGAAGATAGAAGAGAAATGTTACATAGAGAACAAATTCTCAATGCAATAAGCAATCCACCACAAATTCTCCAACACTTTTGTAGCCTTGTTTGAAAGATTGTGGACACCTTCAGGTCACTACATTTAGAAATCCTACACTTTGAAGTTTGCACCGCTTTGCTCAAATTTGCATCACACATTGATCTTGCATCTATCTTTCTTCTCTATTGATTCTTTCTTACATCTCAAAACAATTCCACACTTATTTATATTAACCTCAACCTTAAAAACCTTCTCCAAGGTCGACAATTATTTGGTGTACTTACAAATTAAAATTAGGTTGGCACCTAAACATGCCAGAGATGGATAGAAATGAAAGGGGACCAAAACAAAACTTAATTAAGACCTGGAAATTAAATCTCACATGCCACACTATGCCTTCATTAATACTTGAACATTTTTGAATGTAGTGTAGAAACTAGGTCGATCATTACCCATGAAACACATTAAACATTAAGTACACACTTCCTTAAAACAACTTAAAACTTCTCATGCACTGGACCACAAATCCTCTTGAAACAAGTGAGAGAAAAAAACCATTAACTCTCCTTCAAAGCCACAAGTCCTAAAAATAAAATGCAGAGAAAAGTGGAGCAAATACATTTCTCCTAGACACCTCTATACAATACTGCAAAACCGGTTCACATACAGGTGAACAAAACTCCATCTATCCAATGATCCAGAAGCCTAAATTCTAGATATAGCAACCTCTAATAACCTCGGGAAACATGTCAAATCCACACAGGCATAACATGATCACAAAAGAAACACAAAGCACAATCTAGAGCACATTCTTAACTCTTACACAACACAATTTTCCTTGTTTATCATTTTTTCTCAAAAGCACTTGGAAACCAAGTACCAGAGACATCATCTCAGCTCATTACTTCATTCTAAATCATCTTCAGACACTGCAACATAAAGATAGCTCCATGTACTCACAACACTTCCTCAATATCTCAACTACACATGCACAACCATCTTTCTTCTTTTTCACAATTTTCTCAATATCCTCGACATATTCATCATGCAACAACCTTCATCAACACATAGTTGACATCAATGAAAACACCAGTCAGTAGAATTCCTATTGACATCAATAACAACACCCTCATACTTGCAACAAACACATCAAAATATGAAGGAAAGATTGCAACTTGAGAACAATGGGGGAGAAGCAAGGAAGATGAATCAACTTTGATATGGGAATTTTAATATTGATTTGATATTTGTTTTATTTCCTTTATCATATTGTGCTTTCTTGCTTGGATTTGGGTATTTTGGGCTTAGATTTTAGGTAGTTGTGGTTGCTACTTGATCTTTTCCTTTCAATGCAATTTCTAACTCTTCCTACATAAGCCATTGCCAAGATTGGTAAGCGATCAAGAATAAAGATCCCTAGTTATGCTGGTAGCCTGAATTCACAAGATTTGATTAATTGGATAAATGAGATGGAAGAGTAATTTGAATATGAAGAAGTTGAATATTTAGAGAGTTAGGTTTGCTAAAACCAAATTGAAGGGGTATGCTACCGTTTGGTGGAAAAAAGTCTAATTTGAGAGAAATCAAAAGGGAAAGGAGAGGATCAAAAAAATGGGAGAGGATGGTGGAGAAATTAAAGAATAAATTTATACTCATGGATTATGAGCTATAGATGTTGAAGAAACTTCAAAACTTGAGGTAGAGGGAGAAGACAGTCAAAGAATACACTAAAGAGTTACATAAGATAATCATATGAACCAGTCACAATGAAGCCAAAAGGGAAAAGGTGGCACAATATATCAATGGCCTTAGAACTAACATCTAGGAGGAATTAAGCCTAGCCAAAATGATAACCATGGAGAAAGCTTACCAATTTTCACTTAAGGTGGAAGAAAATTTGGTGAGGAGGTCTGAGTGAAGACTGGGAAGTAGGAGCCACAAGTTTATGGGAGAATGGGCGTGGCACAATGAAAGGATACCATACGCAAAGTGCGGCAGAGGAAGGATCCCATATTGCAAGTAGGAATAGAGGCTTAGAGAGGGTTCCTACCACAACCAAAGGGAAGGAGGTGATCACTACCACAATGATGAATATTAGAATATTGAGGAAGGATTCAACTGAGGATCATCGCGGGGAACCTGTTTCAAGTGTGGTGAAGTAGGATATTGTGCCTTTAAGTGCTTCTAAGGAAGTGCGAGAAAGCGAGGGGAGTATGAGGTCATGGAAAATTATGTGGAGGAGGAAATAGGTAGATCATCCAAAACCCTGGGGCATCTAAAAATGGGAGAGTCATTGGTCTTTAGAAGGTCCCTACTACAGATTGAAACCAAGGAGAATTCGGTGCAGAGGAAGAGCTTATACCAGATAAGGTGCAAGTCATGAGGAAAGTGTTGCAAGGTCATCATTGATAGTGGTAGTTTAGACAACCTAGTTTTAGAAGAGTTGGTCTAAAAGTTACACTTGAAGAGGATGAAACACCCAACCCATACCAAATAGCTTGGATTCAAGATGATCACAAAATCCTAGTAAGTGAAAAATGTCTCATTGAATCTCACATTAGATCATATAAGGATGAAGTGTCATGCAACATCATGCCCCTAGATGCCTACCATTTGTTGTTGGTGAGACCTTGGTAGTATGATAAGAGGGCTCTACATGATGGTAGAAAGAACACCTACATGATGACCATGAATGGAAAGAAGCATATTTTGATTCCCCTTGAGGAAGAGTAGAAGAATGTGGTATTTGACAACACCAAGATTTTCTTGGTAGATGAAAGGAAGTTTTTGGATGGACTAAGAAATGAGAACACATGGTTTTCCCTAATTCCAAAGAAGTGTGGTAGTGAAGACATTAGGAGTGACACTGTAAAAGGGGGAGAAGTACTACAAAAGGAAGTATCAATATTATTGAAGGAGTATCAGGACATTGTGTTGGAGAACGTTCCAAAAGGACTCCCACTAATCCTGAGTATCAACCACCACATAGACCTCATACTCGAAGTGAGTTTTCCAAACAAAGCAACACACTAGATGACACCAATGGACAATGTAGAAATGAGCATGAAGGTGCAAGAGTTGTTGAAGAAGGGATTGATCTGAGAAATTATGAACCCTTGTGTGGTAATTGTTGTCTTGGCTCCAAAGAAGGATGGAAAGTGGAGGATGTGTATAGATTCTAGATCCATCAACAAGATCACTATTAAGTATCAATTCTCTTTACCAAGGATGGATGAAATCATGGATTGTTTGGGCGAAGCAAGATATTTCACCAAGATTGATCTCAAGAGTGGATACCATCAGATCATAATATGAGAAGGTGATGAGTGGAAGACCGCATTCAAGAATAATGAAGAATTTTATGAGTGACTAGTCATGCCCTTTGGACTAACCAATGCATCAAACATATTCATGCAGTTGATGAATGAGGTGTTGAAGGAGTTCCTAAGTAAGTTCCTTATTGTTTACCTAGATTATATTTTGAATTTTAGCAAGAAAAAGGAAGAACATCTGCATCATATTAGACAAGTGTTCCAGCACTTGAGAGAAGAGAAGTTATTGATCAATATCAAGAAATGTAGTTTCATGAAGATTGAGCTGGTATACTTGGGGTTTTTCATCTCTGAAAAAGGATTGAAGATGGATCCAAAGAAGGTGAGAGCAATTGTGGAGTGGCCAACACTAATAGACATTGGGATGTAAGATCTTTCCATGGCCTGGAAATATTTTACTAGAAGTTCATCAAAAAATTTAGTACCATTTGCACACCAATGACTGAGACCATCAGAGGAAACCATAAGGAGTTTAAGTGGATGTCCAGAGCATAGAAGTGTTTTGATTTGTTAAAGAAAATGGTGACGGAGTAGTCAGTACAAGCCTTACCAAATTTAAACAAGGTCTTTCAAGTAGATTGTGATGCAAACAACAATTTCCTAATTCAGGAAGGGAGACTAGTTGCATATTTTAGTGAGAAATTGAAGTATTCCCGAAAAAGATATTCAGTATATGACCAAGACTTCTATGCCATAATACAAGCTCTAAAGAAGTGGAGACACTACTTGATACCAAAGGAATTTGTGCTATATACTAACTGCCAAGCTCTCCAACATGTGAATAGTCAAGGAAAGTTGAATCAAAGGCATATGCAGTGGGTAGAATTCATGCAAAGCTATACCTTTGTCCTAAAACACCAAAGTGGGAAGTCAAACAAGGTGGAGGATTCACTAAGGAGAAGGAGAAACTTGATGAAATAGATGAGGGTGGCGGTGATGGGATTTGATGAGTTAAATCACCTATATGTGACTGATCCTAACCTTGTGGAGGTTTGGAAGGCAAGAAGAGAATTGGTAGCCACTGAAAGAAGCAATTGGCTAGACTATTTTATTCAGGATGCTATGTTGTTCAAAGGGAACCAATTGTGCATCCTCAAGAGTTTGATGTGGGGGAATTTGATCAATGAAAAGCATCCCAAAGGATTAGTAGGACACTGGCAATAATAAGAATAAAACTTTGGTAAGTGAGAATTACTTTTGGCCTCAGATCCACAAGGATGTTTAGAAGTTTGTTCAAGAATGTAGGACTTGTCGAGTAGTTAAGGGAACCAGTTAGAATATTAGTTTGTACCACTTGTAGTTTTGAAAAGACCTTGGGAGGATATCAACATGAACTTTGTGCTTGGACTATTGAGGACTTAAAGAGGAAAAGAATCCATATTTGTGGTGGTGGACCAATTCTCTAAGATGAAACATTTCATTCCTTGTAAGAAGATCCATGATGTAGTACACATTTCCAACCTTTTTTCTGAGAAGTGGTGAGACTACATGGAATACCCCAGAGCATTGTTTCAGATTGGGACACTAAGTTCACCAGATATTTTTGGAGAAAAATGTGGAAGAAGATGAAGAAAGACCTAAAGTTCAGTTCCACATTCCACCTCTAGATGGATGGAGAAAAAAAGGTAGTGAACATAAGTTTGGGGAACTTACTTAGATGTTTGGTAGGAGACAAGCTTGGAAACTAGGACTTAATCTTATCACAGGTGGAGTTTGCATACAATAACTCAATAAATTGGAGTACAGGGAAGACACCATTTGATATTTTTATCGGATTACATCCTAGTGGAGTTATGAAACTTAGAGACATCAACTAAAAGGACAACAAGAGTGTAGAGGTAGAAGAATTTGCAGACCACATGGAGGTTGTGCATAAGCAAGTCAAACAACATCTAGAGACCATGAATGGAAAATACAAAGTCCGGGAAGATGCCAAAAGGTGCCATAAATATTTCACTATTGGAGATGAAGTCATGGTGTATCTCTGGAAGGAGAGGTTTCTGGTAGGCACATACAACAAACTAAATATGAAGAAGTTTGGACCATGTAAGATCCTCTAAAGATTTGATTTTGGTAATTCCTACAAGGTGGAATTACTAGAGGGCATTGACATTTCACCAATGTTCAACATTGTGGACCTCTATCTAGTCCATGGAACATAGTCAAGAGGAGACAACACAAAAGCCCCTCACAAAGATCAATTACCACAACTAGAGCAAATAGATCAGATTCTAGATAGTCAGACTAAGTGTAGCACCCAAAACAAAGAATATAGGGAATATCTGGCCAAGTGGAAAGATAGGTTAGAAGAGGATGCAACATGGATCTCAAAATCTCAATTAGAATGAATCAGATCATTTTCAAAGTTGGTAATGTGTGAGACACACTTTTCAAATAACCCCGAGAGTTTGATGTAGGAGCATCCCAGAGAACCATACCACATCTTACCACAACAACCAGTTTTCCCTTATGGATTGGAACAAATACAAAATGGGAAATCTATGACAACATACCTAGGTGACAACTCCCGTGACACTATGATTTGGAAGAACCCTTCACCAAAATATCACCCCGATGAGCAACCTCGACCTAGACCTATTGGAGGAAATGTGTGGAATATCCCCATATCTCACGAAGTCTTCATGACTCATCACAGGATGGATATAGGAAATGACCAATCCCAATTAGGTCCACACCCATCTGCACCTACGTTTGATGATTCTTTAATTCCTTAGGGCTGACCTACATATTTCACTGGACATCAGACTTTGGACCTAATTGAGGCCGGCGCGAAACACTCCTAATGCTTGGAGATAGTATATAATCACTCTCTAAATTTAGTAGAAAAGCAACAAAAATTGGGATATGGAGTCAGTGGCTAGTGCATTAGATTCTGAAACTAATTTTGCATATAGTATTAATTAAGTTTGTGGCCAACTTGTGAGCAAACAGGTGTGGCCCATGGACCCTGTTGTAATCTACACTTGAGAAGGCTTATGGGCATGTATTTTTTGTGATTTAATCAATAAAGTTGCATGTTACCTTCAATTATATTTGTTGTGTTGAGTTCTGTTGCAAGGTTGGATAGTCCATTTTAGACCCTCCATCCTTGACTGCATTAAAAGGGGACCTCCATGGATCCTTTTGAGCTTCCCATTAACAAAATAATTAAAACATAGACATTTTTTACCACTTAAATTTTCCATGTGTTCCATGGGGATTAATTAAATTATTAAATCAAGCATTGTTCAAAGGTCATAGGTCACAAATTTAAATTTAGATTAGATGGTCAAGATAATTCTAAATATATGGCTATCATTAGATATGGTCATCCCTTTCCATCTACACTTTTATATATTTCATGAAGACAAATTATGTGTGTATATCCATGTAGGGAAATAAATACCACCCTATAATATATCTCGAGGATAAATCTATACATAATTCAAACCATAGATAAATTAAGGAGCTAAGTGCAATACATGATTGGAATAGATTAATTGAGATAAAAATTAGATATGTGCTAAACTAGAATTATTAGAGATTAGGGATTACCTTAAAATTTCACTAAAGTTGACTTTAACTGATATGTCATTATGACAAAGAGTTGTAAATTGAGATATGAGTACAACTTAAAAAAATTATACCCTTACAATTTCATGTTGTATTCTACACTCACTTTGGTGTGTTAATTTATATTGTCCAAATACAAATATGTTAGCACTATTTTTATGTAACTTTCTAAATTTTTGTGTTGTGCTTAACTTATTGAAACTTTGTTTGGTCTAAATTGTCTAGATGCTAGTAGTATGCATGGATGTCTACACAACACATTGGTGACCCATAATATTTATGTCTCTAGTGACTAGTTTGAACATTTCATTCTCCTCTACCATGTTGAGTCCATGAGATGTAAAAACCATGTGTATATTTCAAACAACTACCCTTTCTCTTGACTCCTCTTTGAAGTCATTTTTTAATGACTACCCTTACACATTCTCTAAATTCCAAGTTTCTCTCACACTCACAATACTCTCTCAAGCTACTAGAAAACTACACATATCTTTATTGGTGATTTTTTAAAGTTCTTACTAGTCTACTTATGTGAATGCTCTCATTCAACCCATTGTATTCATGTTGATTTGAAATCATTTACTATAGGATAACATTGTTCATCTTCATTTCTTGGAGGTGATTTTAATCTTGTGTACTTACCCCAATCTCTTCTTTTTGCTTAGTTTTCCCATTGTTATTTTCTAAGCGTTAATAACATTAGTATCTTGGATTGCTTTCATTGTACTATTGTGTGCATCTTGTTATTCTATTTCCAAAAAGTATTAAAACTAGGCTACTGTGGAGGTCAGATGATCAAAATAAGGATTTGATTGAGGCAAATCCCTAAACAACCACAACATTTTTTTCCTTTTATTTGTTGTGGGCTCATGTTGAAGAAGAATAGTTAAGTTTACAACTTTTTTAGTGATATATTTCTCACCCTTCTTATTTTCATTTTAATTGACTTCCTTCAATATATTAATTTGTAATAGTGCTATCTTATTGCTTTAAATACTGCTTATTTTGTTGCTTTTTCCTATTTTGTCTTGATTTTCATATAGGTATCACTTTTTTGGATAAAATAGAATTTTATATGGGATGATAGTGTGTTGCACAATTGTCCATGTAAAGCAATAGTATTCAAGGCAAAAAGCTCCTACTTTCTACTCCAAGTTCCTCATTTTTTGTACTTTTCATTTTTGTATTCAAAATGTGATTCAACTTCTCTATATTCTATACACTAGTACACAAACAACAATATATGACTAAATAAACTACTAAAAATTGCATATAAATGACTAATTTCGGTTATGTGACCATTAGTAGTTTATTATTGGTCATTTATAACACAACCAAATTTATGACTAAACTATTTTAGTCATTTATTTAGTCATTAATTTGCTCATTGATTTGCTCATTGATTTGGTCATTGATTTAGTCATTAATTTGGTCATCGATTTGGTCATTGATTTAGTCATTTATTTAGTCATGGTAGTGATTTATTTAGTCATATATTTAGTCATTTATTTAGTCATTTATTTAGTCATGGTAGTCATTTATTTTAGTCATGGTAGTCATTTATTTAATCATTGTAATCATTTATTTTAGTCATGATAGTCATTTATTTAGTCATAGTTTAGTCATTTATTTGGGTGAATCATTGATTCAAGTTACAAATCAAATCTAAATTAATCCTCACAAATTTATGTGTATAAACTTCAAATATCATAGATATTCAAATGTGAAGTGAAACACCATGAAATAAAGACTAAAATTCTTGAACAAATATGATTGATCACAAATAGATCACAAATTAAGAGGAGCCACTACACAATATTTATCAGTCTAAATTTACTTCCTTAAGCCTCATTGACAAATCAAAACCTCAATGGTTACATCCTCACTAATAAGTCAAAACATATCAATGAAATTATTTTCTTCAAAGTTTATTTGGAGTTGAAACTCAAAAATCAAATAAAACTCAAAAATGTTTACAACAGTTATACTTTACAAATCTTTAGAAATCAAGGCTTTTGTTTTCCATATATTCATAGCCTTGAGAAAAAGTTGAACATTTGAGATGAGCTTCACTTCAATTTTGAATTGAAGTTAATGTATGTCTAAGCTGAGAATGGGCTAATGATAGCTTCTTCACTGCCATTACTTTTCTTTTCCACATTTCAACGTGCCCTGCAACCAAAAAAATCATCAAAAAATGGACCCTTCATACATGTAAATCTGTAGTCACAAGAGAAAGGTGACAGTTCAAATAATAAATTATCAAATTCTCCTCCAAAATTTAAAAGACTACTTCAACTTCATTGATTTTTTGCATGAATGTTACTTTAGCTTCATGATTTAATGCCATAAACATTCATAGGGTAGGAGAACTCATACTTTTTGATACAACAATGGCTTCTAACCTCATAATGAATCCATTATCGGGGCTCAAAACTTTGAAAAAGAAAACATTTATGCAAATAGCTCCAAAAACCATCTCACAAACTTTAAAAAGACAATCAAAATTGCATGCAAAATAAGATTGTTGAAATTTACAAATGAGACTCTTCACATAAATAAGCATAACTTGGGGAGATAAAAGAAAGAATAAACAACAATTTAAGCTCAATGAAAAAGGAAACATTTGAGACTAAATGACACCAAATGACAGAATGTATCAATCAGTAACATGCAGCCTTGAGAGTGAACTAATCTCAAACCATCAAGTAGCCATAAGACAAAAGCAAATGCCCAAAAAGGTGAAGTAACATTCATGCAAAAAAATAATGAATATTCATCACATATACTTCATTCTTGCAAGTGAGAAAAATATTCGTTGATAGTTCAAATAATAGAGTATGTTTCTTTTAAATGAAATTACAATCAGATCCTAATAATGAGCACATATGATATTTTAACATTCAGGTTCCTTTACCATGCGTAGATAAGGTTGGATGCCCTTGCAAATACCCAACATTGAATAGAATCAAACACCAAAAAAAAAAACCAATAATGGGTAATATATTCCAGTATGTAGTTAAGTTGAATGGTATCTCCACTGATTGTTTGCTTGAAAAAATGCAACAAAGTTATGTTTTTTAGAGATGACAAAAAACTTGTCAAAATATTTGCCACATGCATGGATAATGGATTAGAAAACAACGCCTCTCTTCAAGGCTTTAATATATTAGCAATATGAGCAGAAACTCAAAATAATTCATTACACATATTTCATTAATAATGAGTGGAAGAAAGATGCATCCAACTTACCAATTTCAATAATAGATTTCATAATGGATAGAAGACAAACATGTAACCAACAAAACAATTTCAAAGATGGGCATATCTTAAACAACTAGCACTGGAAGCAAGAAATTAAAAAAATGAACTAACTATAAAGATTTCAATGATAGGCAGAGGAAAAAAAATGCAACCAGCCAAAACTAACGTACACATGAAATCCACAAATTTCTTCAATGGGTAGAAGAAGAATGATATTAACAAACCAATTTCAATGATAAATATGCGCTAATATAGGAATTAGGAGCAAAAGGTTAAAAATATTAACAAATTTCATAGATTTCAGCAATGGGTACAAGAAAGAAAGTAGAGAAACAAATTACATATAGCATACCTCCCTTTTTCCTATAGTCACTACCAAATCCTCCGACTCATCAGCAGTAGCCCTTGGATCAGCAACAACTTTCTCTGGATCAGCCTCTAAAACCAAACAATCTCTACTTGGCATTGACTCCCACCTGTGTTGCAACCACTCGACATTATATAGCACCGTAATGGGAAGGAGACCAAAGAAACAACTCCCAATATAAATGTAAAATGCAAATCGATACAAAAAAAGGTTTCGACGAGGGTTTTAGAGTATGTTTTTAAAATGAAAATTATTACCAAGATCCTAATATTGAGCACATTTAAGTTTTAACATTAGGGCATCCTTAAAATTACGGCTAAGATATAATATTGAGCACATCTAGGTTTTAATGTTGGGCATTCTTTACTTGTGGATTTTGCTGCTTTCCCACGGCTATTGGTTTTGGCTCCTCCAAACTTTTCCTCATTGGTTTTGACCTTTCACTTCTCCCATTTAGTGAGCTGCAGCAGAAAATAAGGTTTGGACGAGGGGTTTAGAAAATTATGATGGGGAGTTGTTTATTAAAATAAAAATTATGGCGTCCATTATGTCTGCTAAAAAGAGAATTGAAATGAAATCGAAATTAAATAAATTAGGTTTTTATACAATATATACTATTAAATATATTATAATATTATATTATTATATAATATTAAATATATTGTAATATAATATTATAATATTAATAATAATAATATGATATAAATATTATATTATTATAATATAATATAATATAATATAATATTATAATATTTATATTATATTATATTAATCTAGAAAAATCTATAGATTAAAAATCAAAAATTATAAATTTAAAAATATAAATTTAGTATCTTTTTATGTAAAAAGGAAAATTTCTTAAAATAAAAAATAAAAAAGATTTACTAAAAATAAAAAAACAAATCCATAAATATCTTTGGAAACACATATCTCTATTATTTATTTAGAAAAATCTATAAAATCAAAAATTTAAAATTAAAAAACAAGTATCTTTTTTATGTATTTGAAAAATTTTATATACATATTTCTAAAAAAATCAAAATTTAAAATTAAACAAAACATAAATCTAAAAAAAATAAAAAATAAAACAAAGCATAAATCTAAAAGAAAAAAGAAACAAAAAAATTATGTACATGTTTCTAAAGAATAATATTATATAATATAATATAATATTATAATATTTATATTATATTATATATTATATTTATATTATATAATATAATATAATATTATATTAATAATATTTATAATATATTATATTATAATATATTTATATTATATAATAATATAATATTATAATTATTATATCATAATACCACCCATTTTCTCAATTGAAAATATTTTTTTAATTATCCACTTTAATATCATATTGTCTAATTTTTATTTGTGTGACTAATTATTTAGTCATTTTTATTTGTGTGACTAATTATTTTGTTGTGTTATTAGTGAAATTGACCACAATTGCTCTTTGATACATTTGACATGCTAACACAACAAGAAAATCAAACTAGCTTCAAATCATAGTTCAAAACATTAATGATTCATTAATATAATGAGTAATAAAAGTTAAAGAATATAAATTTTAATTTTTTTATAAAATATGTGAAGGCCTTAAGACTGCAGTGAGAGGAAATGTCTTCCACGCAATAGGTATTTTGGTGCACCAAACAACCTAGGTGATCAAATGACCCGCTTAGATGGGGGTCCCATGAGGGGGGCTTAAGCTCTATGAATTATGATCAAATTTGAAAGAAAAAAGAATAGAGGAGTAGTAGTTATTTATTTAGTCATTTTTATTTGTCTGATATTAGTCATTTATTTAGTCATTTTTATTTGTCTAATATTAGTCATTTAGTTGTGATTTTACCCGATGACCAAATTAGTCACTTATAAATGACCAAATTAGTCATTTATTTGCCAAATTCTACATGTGTTAGTCATGTGACTAAAAGTTTTAGTCATGTAGTCATTTATTTGCCAAATTTTACTAGTGATAATTTTCACCAATTTATATCTTAAGTAATTTAGTTCCATTTAGTAAGTACATTTCTATTTTAAAGTTAAAATATAAAGTAAGCTTGTTATCTTGAGTGCGGTGATTCAAAATCACTCTTAAAGAAAACCAACCTTTCTTTAGCAGAGTCAAATTTCTTACACTAAAATGTGAATCTAAGATCTCAAGGCACAATTAAACTCATGCAATTTGTTCTAAGTTGTGTGATCTTGCCCTATCTTTGATACTTGTAGAAAGTGTTTGTTGCTCATTTAATGTATATATGCGAAGGAAAATAATGTGGTTGTAAATAATGTGGTTGTAAGGAGCACCATTAGGTGCATGTTGTGGTAGAATACACATGCGTAGCTTCCATAAGCCATAGTAAGGCTCATAGGATGGAATCAACAATAGTAAAGAGAGATAAAGAGTGAGAAAGAATGTCAACGTGAGTAGTGGCTGTAAGTGTGGAAAAAGTAAACTAAATACAATTAAATACACCTCTTAATGAAACATTGTATCAAGATTAAACATGAATTAAACTAATTTAAAATAGAGAAAAGCTTGAAGACGTCTCATTGTCTCCTATCTCCAAAGATTTATGAGTCACAAGAAGGCTCTCAGATTTGATAAAGTACTGTGACTATTAAAATGCCCATTTAGAAAATCGAATGATGCTAAATGCTGTGATTGTGATGATGAATAATAAAACTAACAACTATGATGCTACTATAAATGAAGCCTGATGGATGAAAGCTATAGTAAAAAGGAACTATGATGCTGCCATGATATGAAATCTATTGATGCTAAGATGCTAAATGATAATTGATGCTAATGCTATTGCTATTGCTTGAGTGCTATGAATGCTGCAGAGTAAGTTTGCTCAAAGATTCAGGATCTTCTCAGATCATTTTCATGCTTCAGAAGGCTGTATATATAGATTTCTGACAACAGTTTTGCACAGGGGTAACACAACAAAGGCTAAGATTAAATCTGGAGATTTTAAGGGTAAGAGATGAGAAGCTGAAGCTGATCATGGGGATTGTTCCTCCCCATGAAAACACCAGGAAAGATGATAGGAAAGATCAGAGGAAGAAGATTTGAGAGATTCATTCAAATTTGTCTCCTTGTCATTCCTGTGAATGCTTGTTGAAATAAGGATTTTTAGAAAATCAAATTTGGTAGGTGAGTGAATAGAGTAATTTGATTTATGCCTTTATTTAAATATTTTTGATTTATTTAAATTTAGCAAAAGGGAATAAATAATTTAATAAAACAAACTATAAAAGTTGTTTATTAAATAAAAATAGAAGGAATACGATAATTAAATTAAAGATTTTAGGATATCTTTATTTAATTAAGAGGAAAATATGATAAGATAATTAAATTACACGAACTATTGAAGCTATGTATTTAATTTAAGATAAATTAATGGATAAAGTATAGAAGAAATAATAATGATAATAATTAAATAAAACAAAGTATTTAATTTTGTTTATTTAATTAACAAAAAATAATGTGATAAAATAGAAGAATTAATAGTGAACTTAATATAAATAAATATTTCTATTTATTTACTAAGTAGATGAATTTTAGGACTAATTAATCAAATAAATCATATTTAACTAATTATATTCTCCAACCATTTTTATACAGTGGCAATGAATCTTGACAAGTTGATTGTTGAATTTTGCTAAAGCTTGATGCAACTAGATGAGTGTTTTTGTCTAAATAGGTCTGTGTAGTGTGCTTTGATATACATATTGGTTGTTGATTATTGTTGATGCTTGATGCTTGTACATAACAATTGATGCTTGATTAACAAAAGGAGAAAATAAATTTCTTTTGACACTCTTTTAAATGTGTTTTTCAATCTCACTTAATGTAAAATTTTACAAGATGATTTCTTTAAATACACAACCTTGAACATATGATTTAAACTTTTTAATGCCTATTTCAACAAATAATGACCATATCTCAAAATTAACAACCTTATAAAGTAAAGGCTTAAAATTAAAAAAATATAAGAAAAGGATTAACTATTTCTCCATGAACATAGTCCATATTGAATGAACCACATATATTTGTGTCTCTTCTTTATATCTTATTTCTTCATTCATTTTATTGTATATTGCTCTACAATCTATTCCTTCCTAACAATCTCAAAATTAACAATCTTAAAAAATAAAGATTAAAGATTAAAAAAACATAATATAAATTTATACCTACAATCCAATCCATAAAATATAACTATAAATATAATTTATTCAAAGATTAATTTTTTTTTTTAACATATATATATTAAAATGATAATTATTAACTTAGAAGTAATAGACATACTTAACGAGAAATTAGAAGTAATAGACATACTTAACGAGAAATTAGAAGGAATAGACATACTTAAACAAAAGTGAAGGGAAGGGTACGAAGTGTTATTCTCTACAATACATTCAATCACTCTTATCCTCCTACTCCCAACCCTTCCATGCTACTCAAAACTTTAGTAGATAATAAGATATTTACATCCACCTAATATAGCATATCCAATGCTTCTTGCAATGGGAACACTTCCCATCTTTTAACGGAATTCAAGCCTAACAATAGTGACAACCACATGGACCAAATCTCATGTTTGCTTGCAAGCCATTACCTCTCCTTTTCCTCCCTTTCTATATCACCCAAGGGTCCCCCACAAAACTACATTAAAATATATTGAACAAAAAACATTGAATAAAATAAAAAAATAAAATAAAAATGAAAACAGATCATAGGAACTTGTGAAGGTTGAAGTCATTGGAAAATAGCTTTTAGTCTTTTGCTATCATTATCTTTTTCGGGTAGCTTTTATATGGCAGTCGAACATATAATTAAAAGCATTATTAAATAAAAAATATGATTAAATAGTAATCCTTGCACTCGCCGGAAGTGAAAAGTGGGAGTTTAAAAGACTCTTTGCCTCCGCAAAAAGCTCGCTTTCACTCTACGGTCAAAAATTATTTTGGAGGTGAAAATTTATTTATTTAAAAAAAAGGGGGAGCTGAACTTTAAAAGCAGCCAAGGATTTGCAGGCTGCAAAAAATTGTACATCATTGCGGGAGCTTTTAGAAAGGACATTCTGGTCACGGGATCGATCCGAGCTGCGGCGGCATTGGGAGATATAAAAGCGTAGTAAAAATTACGTTCTTTTGAGGTTTTAAACGTCTAATTTCGAGAAGAATCGCTAAAGTTAAAGAATGGCGATGATTTTAAGCTTCGGAACGGCAAAATCTTGATAGAGAAGCGCTTGGCGAGCGATTTGAACTTTAAAACGAGGGTTTCAGCGGCCATATTGGCCTCATTTTGGTGGAGAAGTGAGGGTTTTGCTATTCTTTTGTGATTTGAAGTTACTGAGGGTTTTTTATGTTTTTTGAGGCTGCAAGGCCGTGGCTTTGGATGTAATTGAGCGGATCAGACCAGCGGGAGGCATGTCGGATTCTTACAGCTTCCTTGCAGAAGATGATTATTTGCTGGAGAGTGTGTATGGCAATGGCAGGCCGCCTGTGCCGGATTCCGGCGGGCCTGCTCTTACTGCAAATTTGTCCTTTAAATCGGACGGCAAGAATAAGAAGAAACATGTGAAGCGACCAAGTATGGATGGAGAAGATATCTTGAATCTGATGCACGGCTCTGATCCGGTTAAAGTTGAGCTCAATCGCCTTGAAAACGAAGTACGAGGTAATGTTTCTGTCTAGTTACTTGTATTTTGTTATTGATCCCGTTGTTCGTGTGGCAGATTTGGCTGCATTTGCAAAATTCTCATAAATTTCGTTTGTATAGCTGTGAAAGTTTTGATTTGAAAAAATGTTTGGTCACTTTACATTGAAAAATTCTGTCTTTTTTGAAACCGTTACCTGTATAATGCGATTTTAGATATTGAACGTGACACATTTTGTGGCTTAAGACTCTGTTTATTTCAATAATTGAGCGGCATTGTGTTTGTTATTTACACCAACCAAAATCAAGTTGTATTTATTGATGTAAATGTTTACATTTAGTTTCTTGCGGCGTTGAAACATTCCATTGCTTTTGGAAGCATTGCCTGTAATGGATGTTTAACGTGACACTTTTGTAGCCAAGCACTGTATTACTCAATAATTAATGAGCAGCAGTGCCTTATACATATATGATGTATATTTGTAAATCTGGTTGCGTTACATAGGAAAACGTGATATTGTAGTAATAGTTTTTGGGAGAGTTTTCTGTAAAATGTGCTCATAAGTTTTGGATGGAATACATTTTGCGGTGTAGAACTGTATTTTTTTTTATATGTATACTAACTCGTTGCAGGATGATCTTTCGGCTTAGATGCTGTGTCCTAGGAGTTTCCCTTATGTTAAATTCACATTGGCTTGAATTTAGTCTTGTCCATTGGGGAATGCTGCACCCAAAATTGAAAGTGGTTATTTTACCCTATTTAACAATTAACATTCAACAGTTGTACATGTTTAAGTATGTCATATGTCTCCTGGGGATTTGAGCACAGATCACTGTTATGAACGCCCATATAAATTTAAACCTCGAGCTCATTCCAGTTGACTTGGTGTAAGGCTGTGTTCATCTCAATAATTGAGTGGCTGTGTCTTAACTTATGTTCACCTACAAAAATTAAGACATATTTTGATGTATATTTATATATTTGCTTGTGCCACAGAGAAAAAAGTTGTAGTTTTTGGGAGCGTTTCCTTGGACTGTGCTTTTCATTTGTTCAATGTCACATATTTTGTGCCCTAGGGCTGTTTTCATCTAAAAATTAAGATATATCTTTTTGTGTATAGTTGTACATTTGGTTATGTGACATAAAAAATATTTCATAGTGTTTGGGAACATTGTAAATAGAATGTGGGTTTAGACGTTTAACGAGACAAATTTTGTGGCCTAGGACTGTGTTTTTCTCAATAATTCTGTGGTGTTTTTTTTTTTATAATCAGCTGAAAATCAAAAAATAAAGAATTTTTTTGATGTATATTTATATGTAAGATTATGTGACAGAAAATGTCTGTAGCTTTTGGGAGCATTGCCTGTGGTATCTTTTTTAAAGTGTTCTCAATGATTGATTGGCATTTCTCTCTTGGAAGTGGAACTCACTCTTACTTCAAATTCACTGAGTTTGAATGCAGAAGGGATGAAATTTTCCAAAATTAACTTTCAGAATATATACCGTTTTTCATTGGAAGTTTTGGTGAAAAATATGGTATACTTCATTTTTTTAAAGAATAATCCTACAAATATACTAAAGTTTCATATTTTCTTTTGAAAATTTTTCATGTTCTGCTGCAAACTTTAGAAATACGTTTTTGATTGACATTAATGCACTTACTTATCTTTTATTTTTAATATTTTTGAATATAGGTGAAATGATATATATAAAGGTAAACTGAAATAAAAAAATATAGTACTTGGATCTTCCTGCTTTTCAAGAAGCTGGAGCATAGGAGTGTATAACTTAGATGATAAACTGGGTAGCCTAAAAAGGCACTACCTCTCCTAGCATTAAAAAACAAACTATTAAAACATAAACTGCAAGTATACCTATAATCATTGAGAACTGAAATATCTAATATTAGAAATATCAATAAAAATATCACTACCAGAGTCTGAATTACAGTATTATAGAAACAAGGATCATTGGGGATATGTTTGGATTTTTACTTATAGGTAGTCTTTTTGTATCTTTTATGTGTGGGTTTTGGCTATAATATGTGTTTTAAGGTGGTTTATGTGACATTGTTTGTGGCCTTGAATTTCTTTCTAAAAAATTTCTTAACTATTCAGTGACATCTTATTTGGATTTACTTTAAGTTTTAATTTACTAACTTCAGATGTAGAATTTTCAGAATTTCCTGGTATTAGTTTTAAGATCATACGCTATATATTGGTTTTGCTGAGTTGTTAATTTATGCTCATTACATGTTGGGATACTTAGAAAGTTAAAACCTATGTTAACGGGTTCATGGGTACCCAGGGCCATACTCTCCCTGAATGGTTCCAGCTACAGGTGTGTGCTGGGCACTCTCTGGGGAATTAACAGAGCTTAAGAATATCAAAATCTCAGTTTTATTAAACTTATTTTTTTGGGTACACTGAATTGGTAATTTATGCATATTACATGTTTGGATACTTAAAAGATAAAGCCTATGTAAATGGGTTTGTGGGTACCCAGGGCCATACTTGCCCTGCATGGCTCCAGCCACAGGTACATGCCGGGCATGCTCTGGGGAATTTACAGAGCTTAAGAAGGTCAAAAACTCTGTTTTAAAAAAAATGTATGTACAAAAAAAATGCGGTTTTTCTTTTAACAAATGTTTGCCAGTTTCTGTAATCTAAAAGTCCTTGCTGCTGCTGGCTGAGCGCATACTAGAGCACATTCATTGACTGTGTCCAGCTCCTCCATTGACAAAAGAAAGGATTTCCGTCTCTGCTGTCTCATGGTGAACCAACATTTCTGCAGATGTGGCCTGTTATTTGCCATGCTGAATCAGTTTGGGTAGGGCTTGAACCAATAGAGGAGTTGTATGAGTGGGGATGATGTAGATAGAAAGATAGATAGAGCTACTTCAAATAGGCTTTTAAAAGTTTTATGCATAGGTTTAGATTCTATCATCATTCTAATAAAGGGAGGGAGGGAGGAACAATTTTTTTTTCTTTTCATTTAGCATTCACCTAAATTTTTTTGATAAGTGAGGGAATCTATTAGAGTCCTCGCCAACAACCATAAAATAAAAGAAACTTTGAAACAACCAACCAAACCAATAGGCAAAGCCTTTACAATACAATCCCTGCTTAATTAAGCCAAGGGAAACATTTAGTCTAAAAGCTTAAAACTCCTACTGGAACGCAAATAAACACTTAGAACCCACTATCTCCCCAACAAAACCTCAATTTGACCCTAAATAGAGGAAGAAACCACCTCAAGGTTTTGCTTTGATCAACCTCCTTTATGGGAAAGGAGAGCCTACATAGTCCTTTTTGAACCACCCACAATGGAGTCCTTGGCCTCTAGATGCAACCTCTCTGCTTCTGATTTCCTGTCTCTTCTCTTTTTGCCTGTAGTTCAAACTGATGCAACATCTCGAGTCACAAGGGGTAGAATACCCCAATTATCTCCCTCTCTTCTTCTCTATTCTTAATCACCTCAATCAAACCTTTAGAGCCCTAAAAATGATGAACATTACCATTTGAAGACCCATTACCATTTGCAATGCCCTTAACAGTTTTTTCTTTCTCAGGCTTTGCCTGTGCTGTTTTAGGGGGCCATAATTTGCTTCAGTTGTTTGACTAACAGACTGCAAAATCTTCAGTATCTCATTGGATAGTAAAATATTTTCTTCATCCTTTGAGCGAGCCAGGTTCTCATCATCTCTAAGCGGATGAATATTACAGTCTACATGCTGCCCCAACTCAATAATCTTCCTGGCTTGCTGTGTTTCTGTGACAACTTTTCCAGAGGAAGGGAAAGAATTATCCCCAAACAATGAATTTTAGTCATCTGATCCCCTCTTAGTAACAATAGGAGAAGAGGAAAAAGGTTCCTTAACATGAGCAGCTATGAAAAAACCATGATGTCGCCAAACAAAATCTGAATCAGATTTTACCAATCTTAGGAATCCATTTCTGCCGTAGCAGCAAAAGTTGTTCTTATGAATAAATCAACAAACCAAAAGATACAGATTTTTCCAAAGAATCATGATTTAATTGGGTAAAAACCAGGTTAGGGTTAGGGTTTTTGAAAAAAAATCATATAGTGAGTAATAATTACATCAGAACTAGGATTAGGGTTAGGGTTTTTGAAAAAGAAGAAAAGGCCGACCTCAAAAAAATTGTTAGGAAAGGTCAAAATATCAATTTTATTGGTTTGGGGTGAGTTCAAACTCATGATTTTCTTAACTGAAAAAATCACCTCAAGTTGTGAATTGTGATTTATTGCAATTTTTTTATGCATTTTGTTTCTTTGATTTCCACAAAGGTAATGCTGGAGAAACCATTGCCTTGGAAGGAGGATGCTTCACACCGTCATGTCCTACCTGATTGCATTGAAAACATCTAAAGGACAACCCTATAAAATTAACATTCTGTATCGAAGTACCAGGCCTAGATAAAATTCAAATGTAATGAAAAACATTCTAAATGAGCATCTTCCCAAGCTAGATCAATTCTAGCATAATAGCCAACCTTTTTTGCTAATAATTTAACTTATCCTTCATTCAGTATGACTAATGGAAGGTTCTAAAGATGGATCCATAAAGGAACTTTGGAAAAAAAGACTTCTGGATTGAAGAAGGGTTTCTAGAGTCTATGAAGACACTTGTCCTATCAAAGAACCGAGGACCATTATTCCACACAAAATATTGGTCATGTGGAGACTAAGAAAGAACAAGAAAGAAACCCTTTTCAAGCTAGGATGAAGGACTTTTCTTAAACTCCCTCCAAGTTTCATCCATCCAATTGTGAATCTCCTCCAAAGTCATCTTTTTGCCCATGAACCTACATATGATGAATCTTTTTCCCATATGAACTGAAATGGCATCAATACATTGATTAGAAAGGCAAAGAACTAGATAATCTTGTGCAAAAGAGATGGGAATATCAGCCAAGGAGAAGGAGCAAGAGTCATGCAAGGCCAAATTGTCAACCTCTAAAGATTGACTCTGATTCCCTTCATCATTATTGCCATCCAAAGGAGAAGAATCACCGACAAAAGTTGGACCTATGCCAACAAAATATGAATGATTGGAAATGGACTTGGAAAAAGGCTTTTTAATAAGAATAGGGCAGTAAGAGATGTCTTCCCTCCAAATTTGCACTTTGCAAAATGGGCCACAAATGTGACAAGGATTTAGAGCTTTTTTACAAGTTTGATAACAACCTACCCCTCATCAAACTTTTTCTTATGCACAGAAACATCCTCAACAATGCTTCTCATCTCACTGCCACCTAAAAAGTCTCCATTAGACGAGTCAATTGTTGTTCAGGAAGTCTTAGAGAAAGCCTTTGATGCACATAGAAAACCCTTGCAGAAAAGTTTAGAAGAAAATGTCGTGGCTGAAGAAATTCCATCAACAGCCAAGTCTCTATCTTGGTCACTGCTTTCCAAGGAGAAACAAACTCTTCTTGCCTACTTCACTGAAATGTTAAAGGCAGATCCAACAACTGTCATCTTTCCTTTCTTGTTGAGATTGTCACTCTCTATGCTCATTCTCACTAATTGTCTTTTTGATCCCCATGAATAGGATAATTACTTCACAAAACCTTTCAACATCACTTAAATCATATATACATATATATTATAATTTCTAAATTATAATTACAAATTATATATTATTTACTTATTGCTAATATATTTTGTATTTATATAATAATATATATTGAATTTATTGCTAATATATTTAATAATTTATATTTATAATTACCTTAATATATTTATACTTATTATTTTCTAATATATATATATATATATATATATATATATATATATATAATATTATTGAGGGCTTTCTAGGGGTCCTCTCTCAAACAACAGACTAAATACATATTCAACAAAAGGGCACAAAGGCTGGATTGAGCATACATAGAACATGAAAATCCTAAGCAAGGAAAACAATCACCAAAATCTACAAAACTAGAGAACAATGGTCAACATAGAAACAAAGAGAATGTGGGAGAGTGCCACCCTCTGAAATTAAATTGCTTTATTCACATTCCACCTACCCACACCACTAGAGGATGAGCTATTACTACTAGGAATAGAAGCCACACATACCTCCTTATAATGAGCCACAAAATCTTCAAGTGGCACTACTAGTTGAGGAAAATTGACTCCATAATTGACCTTGGCCTTGTGAGTAGACCTAACCAAATTTCCATTAAGAGAAGGTAGGGTATATGCGTTGGTGATCTCCAAGGTGCCTTAGTTGTTATTCACTAGAAGGATTTTAACCATTGCCTGAATATCAACACAGAAAGTTTGACATCCTTGAGTTGGCGAGAAATTGAAAGGATCTCCTTATTCGAAGCTCTTAAGTTGTCCTTGAAAATCAATAACTTAGAAACCTCATGTACCAATGATTTCAAGCTAGCAGCTTGCACTTGAATAGAGAAGGAATTATTTGAGAGCAAAAGCCAAAAATCTAATTCCTTATCACTTCATCTGTCACCTACTCATTTAAATTAAAAAAAAATCTCCCATATAGTGGCTTTGTAGCATCTAGTCTCATTCATGCTGAGACCATTTTTCTCTTAACTAGACACTAGGCTGTAGGATTGGACCTGTAAAACTTGCCTTCAGGTGTGTATTTGAAACAATACCTTTGTTGTAAATATCTTTGCAATTTTCTTTGTGCCATTACAGCATAGACCGATGAACCCATTGAAGACAACATTAGCATAATCATGGCATCCCTTCACATCAAATGTTCAATTTCTATACTTAGTCATGTGTTTTGAGGATTTGAACCTTGGGCTTCACTATGGAAGCATCAACACATTTACCACTAGATCTTGTAGAATTTGGTTTTAGGTTTCTATTTGGGAAATTGTGTTGCTTGTGACTATTTGAATCAAGTTTTGAAGGTTTTCTTTTGCCAAAGGTATTTGGTAGATTTAGTTGTTGAAGTAATGGAATTTTCTGGGATTTGTTTATTTCTTTCTTGATTTGTTAACTCTTGTGTTGGGTAACTTTTGGCCTAGGTGTTGTGAGAGAGGGGTATCTCTTCTTTCAAATTGGCATGGGGCATGCACCCATTTCTGTCTATTGGGTATGCCATATTCAGTCAGTTATATGTGGTTTTTACTCAATTTCAATACTTAATCTTGGGGATCTGAAGATTCTGAACCCTGGGCTCTGCTTTGGAAGCACCAACACTTTGACCATTGGATTTAGTCCATCTGACTACGACTATACAATTTGCCTCCTTTTTTGGAAATGTTGGTGAAAAATATGGGTATACTTAAAATTTTCAACTCAGTTGTTTGGGTTTGGTTTTGGGTATGCTGATACATCAATTTTTTTGTGGGCTGGCTATTTATGGATTTTGGTACAAATAAATATAAAAATCATAAATATATACAAATTTTAGCCCCAAAACAAGAAATAAGTTTAGAATACCACATAACATGCATATAATAAACAAAACAGCCATACAAATAATATTTCAATGTAATTTGTTAAACTCGAATGTCATGATAGATATTTGTTGTTCAATACTAAAATAATAAAACCAGCAATCATTGTCATACGAGTCTTCATAAAGAGCATAGTCTTGAAATTAGATGATGTAGGTAGGTTAGAAGCAGCACAAGGAGTGCCACTGGTACTCAAAATATGTTGGCTATTTGACTCCTCAAAAAATGAAGATTATTGGACAGCAAAAGTATCCAAGTCAACTTGCTTTGGCTCTACATCCGACAACTTTGTTGCCCTTTCCTTGTAGTAATGCAAAAGAAGGCATAAGTTGGAATGCACAAAAACTAAATCCTTTGCCTTTTTTGATGCCAATCAGTTATGCTCTACCGAGTGGATGGAGTATGTACTCCGATTCCACTTACATGACAAATTGGCTACCTATTGAGGAAAAATTTAGAGAGTTATATATAAAATTATAAATCTAACTTCAAACTTGAAAAACATCCTTTCAAAATAAAAAGAAATTTAAATTCAAAGAGTTTTAGATAAAAAGTAAAAAACCTACATGTGACAAAACTTTGATTGCAAGAGGCTGTAGGTGTTGGAATGTTTGGCAGGGAGGTGCCTCCAATTGTGAGTATCCTTCTTATACTTGTCACATAGAGTGGAAAGACTTTGACCATTGGAGTGTTCAAAATCAGCAAACTCATTTGTAACTACATCCTCCACATCAAGATTAGGGAAGAGTCTAGCAAATGTTAGCTTGTGCCCTTGGCTGACTTTCATGTCTCTATATAGTGCAACCATTCCCTACAAAGAAAGGACCTCGGCACTGTAATATTTTGGAGTCAACGCAAAGGTAATAAGATATAATAAAGTGGTCGTTCTGTTCCACTGCCCAATGAGAATTTCATGTGTTGAAAGAAAGTTTCTTGAAGATCATGTTATTTCTTAGTTATGATGGTATTCATATTCTCAATCATTGAGTTGATGCCATCTTATAACTCTCCATGCATGACTTATCCATGTTAGTAAAATATATCATACTTATGATAGTCTTGGTGAAACCAGGGAAATATGACACATGATCCCACCAAGTGTCATTTAGGATCATCAGCTTAACATTCGTTGCTTTCTCATTGTTGAATTGCCTGCATATAGACCTAAGTTGGCTGATGATCGTGCTGGAAAATGCCTCTTGCAACTTAGCAAGTCACCTCAAGACAATTTTGTTGGAGGCAAATTAGGTCTCAAGAACCTATTTGAAATTTTTTTTAAAAAGAATAAAAAGCAAAGAAGAAAACATACTTAAATTTGAAAAAAGAAATTACTAAAGTCAAATATAACATTGTATTGTTTCACTTATGTTCAGCAGCTCCAATTTAGAGAATATTATAAATTTGCCATGTGACATGTGGTGGTTGGTGACAAACATTTGGATCCCTTTGGTGTTGGCATACGCATACATTTGTCTGATCCAATCAATATTTTTGCCCAACTTTTTTATAATATTAGGTTGAGTGAGTGGACAAACACAAAGGGGCCAAAGATGTGTGAATAGTGTGCCTCAACAAACAAACTGGCTGCTCTGCAATTTTTTGCATTGCCCCTTGTGAATTGGACACTGTTTTAATGCTCCACTTACTCAGTGACTTGTATATAATTATTTGAAAAAGGTTCACAACGAATTTCCAAAGTTTTTGGCTGTTCCTGTTGGCCTTAGTGTGTACCAGATGGTTAATATGATATGCTTTCTTGTGTATGACTGTAGTTTTATCAAAGAGGGAGCATTATTTTCAATGGCGAAAGGAGAGTCCATAGTTTTATCTGTACATGACATCAAATTCACTAAATTGAGATGCATGACTGACAGAATTTTCTGAGTTAGTTCTCATATTATATTCCATGGTTATTTTTTTTGTTGTTGGGAGCTTCAGTGTAATATACTAAAATATTAATATGCTTCAATTTTCAGTAATTCAGATCAGAAAAATGCTTTATTTTGTGATTAAGCTTGTTTGCTATTGTTTTACTTACTTCCTTCACTGTCCAGATAAGGATAGAGAATTAGGTGAAGCACAAGCTGAAATTAAGGCATTGAAGCTGTCAGAGCGTGCAAGGGAGAAGGCAGTGGAAGAGGTATTTCACTTAATTTGGTCTTGCTTCTTGTGGTTGATAGTGTTGTATCTCTGGACTTTTTAAAATCTGAACATAGTATCTTTGAATTGCAATTTATTTGGCTCTATGATGGACTGTTATGCAAGTTGTACTGTATTGGCTGAAGCTTGTAGGAAGATGTATCCAATTTAGGGACTTAGCTCTCATTAATAAGTATTTCAGCTTGATATGATCTCTTGTTGGCATGTCATAGGCGGATGTGTCATAACTTGATTTCACTGTTTATTATGTGGCATTCTTCCTTTCCAGCTTACAGAGGAGCTGAATAAGTTGGATGAGAAACTAAAGGCTAATGAGATCCTCCTTGAAAATAAGGTATGCCTTTAAGATGAATTTTTAGATTTGGTTATTTCACTTTTGTCATGGCCTGCAGTTCATATGGAATTTAAGCCTTTGAGGATCAGCTTCAAATGTTTATTTAATTTTTTTTATATGATTTGTTGTCAACCCAGAACCTTGAAATAAAGAAAATTAATGATGAGAAGAAAGCTGCATTGGCTGCTCAATTTGCTGCAGAAGCCACTCTTAGAAGAGTGCATGCTGCTCAAAAGGATGATGACATGCCGCCAATTGAAGCTATTCTTGCTCCACTGGAGGCAGAACTCAAACTTCACCGGCAAGAGGTACTGCTTGTGGAAATGAACTATCCTTTCTTTGGTTCTTTAGCTTGCCTTTTTTAGCATGATAATCGTCTTTTTTTAGTTCTTGAATACTTCAACTGAGTTTGTTAGTGCTAAACTGAATCTTTCATGCAGATTGCAAAGTTACAGGAAGACAACAGGGCTTTGGAACGACTTACAAAATCAAAAGAGGCAGCATTGCTCGATGCAGAGCGGACGGTTCAAATTGCTCTAGCAAAAGCTTCCATGGTTGATGATCTTCAAAACAGAAACCAAGAACTGATGAAACAAATAGAGATTTGTCAGGTAATGCCATAACGGTTCTTTGTGATTTACTTATCCTTGTAATCAAAATGTACGTGTATTGAATTCTTCCTGGATTTGTTATTGAATTGCTTGAATTGAAGTTTGGTCATTGTATGGCAGGAAGAGAACAAAATTGTGGACAAAATATACCGCCAGAAAGTGGCTGAGGTTGAGAAGCTGAGTCAAACTGTTAGAGAGCTAGAGGAAGAAATTCTTGCTAGGGGTGCTGCTGCAAATGCTGTGCGTGATTATCAGCGGAAAGTTCACGAAATTAATGTAATAGACTTGGCAGAATTTGGTTCTTGAGTTGCTTTATGTAAATAGTTATGTATTTCAGGATTTAGTATGCTCTCTTACCTGTCGTATATCTGCCAGGAAGAAAAGAAGACACTGAATCAAGAGCTGGCACGTGCAAAGATCAGTGCAAATAGAGTTGCAGTTGTAGTTGCAAATGAATGGAAAGATGGCAATGATAAAGTAATGCCTGTAAAGCAGTGGCTTGAAGAACGACGGATCATGCAGGTCAGTCATCACATTCATTTACAATTTGTTTTTCAGGTGTGAAGAACTGCACTTTGATCTTGGAAGTAGGTTTGTATTTGTAAGCATTTCATTTACTTACCACTTAGAATGAACTCCTTTCTCTCTGCAGGGTGAAATGCAGCAGCTTCGGGACAAGTTAACCATTGCTGAACGAACGGCTAGGTCTGAGGCACAGCTCAAAGTAAAACTTCTGATCCCTGATTGTCTGCTGCTTATCATGTCTTTTTGCTTCATAAAGTTTTTGTCATTGTTCTATTATAATTGTTTTTATATGTAACTTATGTATTTGGGTTTGCTTTATATTGACCATTTAGGAAAAATTTCAATTACGACTAAAAGTTGTGGAAGAGGGGTTAAGGTCCTCTTCAAATGGTGCTGTTCGCTCTGAGGTAAGAAGTAGCAGCAATGGCCGTGCACGGCGCCAATCGCTTGGGGGTGCTGAAATTGCTCCTAGAATAACTGCAAATGGATTGGGATCCAAGAAACCATCATTGTCCCAACTGAGGTCGTCAGTATTGAGCAACACAACTACAGTCCTAAAAAATGTGAAGGGAACTTCAAGATCTTTTGATGGTGGCAGATCATTTGATGGTGGTCGATCTGTAGATAGGAACAAGCCTCTAGCAAATGGAATTGAGGATCACCATTCAACCGAAAAAAATTCTGGAGATAGTGAATCCCAAGACACATGGAAGGAAATTTCAGAAAAGAAACCACCAGAATTTGTCGAAGTTGGTCAAGATGATACTGTATCAGGCTTGTTGTATGATATGTTGCAGAAGGAGGTGATAGCGTTGAGAAAAGCGAGCTATGAAAAGGATCAGAGTCTCAAGGACAAGGACGATGCAATTGAGGTATGCAATCTTGTTAATCTCTTATAGATTGCATTGTTGGCTCCCACTTCACTCTCTTCTTGCACTGCTGTGGATTTAGCTTTTAACTTTGTGTTGTGTCCAGATGTTATCAAAGAAAGTAGAGACCTTAAACAAAGCATTAGAGGTGGAGGGAAAGAAAATGCGCAGGGAAATGGCTGTTATGGAAAAAGAGATAGCTGCAATGCGCCTTGACAAGGAACACGATCAACGAGCAAGACGTCTGAGTAATTCGAAGTCAGTAAATAGCTCTCACCTGCTTTCTGGAAGGTAAATTTCTCCCATTTTGTTGACTTGTCATACCTTGTTCTCCTTAGAGCACAAACCTATACACTTTATCTTTTTCATACTTTTGAATTGTTAGGCTTAACATATGTTTTGTTGTATTTCCATGCTGCCCAGTTGATGGAAAGGCATGGTAAATTTTGTCTGCTTTAGAACAGTTTGGAAGATATGCTATTTAGTTTTATGTAAGAAATAGATAGCAGGAGATTATGGTTTTATAGGGTAGCAGTCTATTAGGCTTCTATTATAATGTTATAGACAATGATCTGATCTCCCATCATCCTAGTGACATTTTTTGATGATTTCATCTAACCTACAAAGAAAACTTGTCTTCTTATGCTTCTATTTGTGAAGACTAGTAGTTCAAAAACATATTTTTTCAAAGATATGAATGGATTCTGCAACTTAATATGATTACTAGATTTCTCATTTTGTATCTCCGACGAGGACTAGTGTTTCATTTTATAGTCCATAACGTTTTTTCTCACTAAACTCCTTATGGAATAACATGTTGTCAGGCAAGACTGAGAAAGCTCATGTCCAGGGATTTTCATTTCCCATATGTAAATGTCATCAGGATTATGGATATAAGTTGCTACTTTCTGACTCATCTATCTAAAGAACTAACATTGATTTCAACCTATTTTAAATTCCTCATTTGTTTTGGGTAAATGAGACTTGGGCAGTGTGATCTGCATTGCAGTGACTAAGAGGGTAAAAATTTGATAGCATTGTACATGATTATTGCTCTAGAGTATGTTGTTGAATTGTCTGCTGTCGTGCATTGTGCTTGGACTCTTGCCTCTGACACTGGCAATACTTTCTGCTTGCTTTTCTTTCTAAATTTTACATTTGTCATTTCATAATTTTCTTGAACCAAATCTATTTTGGGTTGCCTCTTTTGTCTCTTTTGCCACTCTTTTTCTAGATGATAGTTACTGCCATCTTGTCATACTTTGATGCCGGTTGGTGTCTATCCAAGCAACCATGCTAGATTTGCCTTAATATTTCTGTGACAAGATTTCATTGACTTTGGAAGAAGAGAATTAAATGTTGATTACATGTAAATGCATAGTTAAATCAATTATAGAAGATGTTTTCTAAGACCATATCAATGTGTCTGGTTAACTTGCTAAGTATTACGTTTCTATAGTTAATCATACCAGACTTTGCCCTTAACCGTTATTAAAGAGGGATGTTAGTATAATTAAGTAGTTTACTAATCTTCTGCAATATGAGCTTTTGATTTTCATCAAACTTAATATAAAAATTAATATTTGAATTTCTAAAATACAATAAATAAAAATAACTTTACAAACTGAAAGAATCTGAAATTAAAAAAAAATTGCAATGGCAATCCATTGGTTTGCATGCTTGTGTGTTGACTTCATATAGTTAATTCAATAAAATAAATGCAGAGTAGAAACAAAATGAAACAACCATTTATCTCATACTAAGTTACTGGTTTGGGTTTGGGTATGCCAGTATGGCAAAACAATTTTTGGGGTCAGGTTCATTTTGGGTATTTCCATACAAAAACACATAAAAATCATAAATATATACATATTTTCAGTCTAAAAACAGGATTTAAGTTCAGAATACCACATAACATGCAGATAATAAACAAAACTGCTATAAAATCTAAAAATCTTACTTCAATGTCAATTTGTCAAATTCGAATGTCATGATGGATACTCATTATTCAATATTGAAATATAATAAAATCAGAAATCAGCACCAGATGATTTAGGTAGATTAGAAGAACCAGGAGTGCCAGTGCCACTGGTACTCACACTAAAAGCATGCTGGTAGTTTGACTCCAAAATTGCAGGTTGCTGGGCACTGGTAGCATCCAAGTCAGCTTGCTCTGGTGTTACATCCCACAACATTGTTGCCCATTGTAGTCATTTTGTTTGTGCAGAAGAAGGTGCAAATTGGAGTGCATGTACACTTAACTCGGCTTTTATTGTTGCCAATTGGTTGCACTTTATTGAGTAGATGGAGTATGTACTCCAATTTGATTCAGATGAAGATGAGTTGTATGTTTTCAAAATGAGATAAACGTGTATGTTTTTATGTTGCAAGTTTTTTGAGGGTGAATTTTAGGTTTAGGGTTAATTTTTTTATGATGACTGGTATATGTAGGAGGTCAAGGAAGAAAAAAAAAGGTTCAAAATAATGTTTTTGGTGCCTTTTCTGTCTGGGTTCGCTTGATTATGCTCTGCAGCATACCCTGGTGTGCTTGGGGGGACTCTGGGGGATTCCATAGGGGGACCTAAACAAGAACCTGGACTGGGTACATACTGGATCAGGATTTGCAAACTGGTAACTTAGATCTCACATATACCTTTTACCAAGTTTTTTGTGCTGAGATAAGTTGCTGGATAGGGTTTGGGTATGGGTTCAGGGTTCGGGCTCGCTAGATGGCAGGTTCTTTTCCCTGGGTTCTGTACACCTGTGTGTGTGTCTATAAATGTATACTATTAAAATACATAAAAAATATTCATAATTAAGCAACAAAAAGGAATACTCATAATTCCTTTGTTCCAAATGAATTAAGAACCACTTTTGACAGAAAAAGAAAATAAGGCTTTGTAAAAATCAGAAGGCAACGGGACAAGCAGCCCATGACAATCCTTCTCGTCACACTCATTCATCCACTCTCTCCTCTGGTCAAGGACAATCCAATTGAAATTCCAGAAAATTGTGAGTATGAAACATGGTTCAAATGAAATTCACATTGTCACTCAAATTACCTTCACCCTGTTGCCATTGGATGGTTTGCAATCAAACAGCAAATCACAGCTCATTAAACCTGCTTTGAATTGTCCATCCATTATTTTGTATTTAGGTAATCAGCCTTCTGAGTAGTTGGGTATCGACAACAATAGCAGACAAGGGGAAGAACTTATTACAGATATCATGGCATTCAAGTGCAGTTTCAATTGCTTTTGGGCTGGCTCATGGAAAAGAAGCGACAGAATGAGGGGTTTAAGCATTCTGAATCTTTCTGGCCGTGCTTCAAATGCTACATTAAAAAACACTATGGAAAATCAAAGGCTTACCCCCTGGGATTGACCTGCAGGGAACCCAGGGTGCCTGGGGTGGACCCTGGGTGAACCAAGCCTGTCACAGCCTTGATCTCAACCCTAAACCATATTTACCCACTTCATCTGCTGTTTCTACCAAATCTGGCTTCATAGGGCTGCTGAGACACTTTTCTTTAAGTGTATGATTTTCTAGTCGTAGGGCTTTTGCCTTGTCCTTAGTTTGAATTGTCTTCTTGTCCAGAATTCTTTTTTCAAAAGTGCAACAAATTTATAATTAGTTTTTCTGCCATCAAATTCTAAGGAGACACTTACCTGTTTCATACTGGTTTCTATTTTAAATGGTTGTTCTACAAAGGTATGTTTTTGTTCAACATTTTTGAAGTGAAAATTGAATGAACAGATATCTTCATGCCACGGGAGTGGGACTGTTTGCTTTTCTTGTCTCCATTCTCAAAACATTAGTTGGCATAAGGCACACTAGTTTTTTTTCATACTTATCTTTTCACAACATAATTTTAAATAATTCATGTTCAGTCTAGGGAAACAAGTCTTCAGCTTTCTCCTTTGACAGAACTTAATGACAGATATATGCATATATAGTTGTATTTATGGTTGTACACAAAATGACCATTGGTTATTTTCACGTTGATCTTTACTATGTTATATCTGTAAACATGATGGAATTCATTTTTGTTCCATGCTTTGCAGGAGTGCAAGAAATCCGTAACTATACAACATAAGGAACATCTTTGGAGCTACCCAGGATTCACGTCCCTTTCTACAAATGTTATTTTTGCACATATGTGGTGCTAGATGGACTCTAATTACTGCATCAGATGGTGCGGCTTTCAACATGGTTGCGATTTTCCATGTTCAAAAGAGATTACTAAGTCTCAGTTTGCCTAGCATTACACAATTTATTATATTCATGTGTATGCTTCCCAGCTATGGTGTGGCAATGGCATTACAGGAAAAGATCAAGCTACTTCTGGCTTGTGTGTATGAAAAAATATTCATGGAAGGGTACCTAACATCATGTATACAGGGCAGATTGCTGATGCTAATTGAGGTGGAGGAGAGAGTTTGGTTGTTTTGGATTTTCGTGTTATGTTGATTGCCAACATATCACAATCCACCAGTAGATTGTAGGTATGAAAGATGTTGTGGTTGTGTGCTGCATTTAATTTGTCCACTCAAAAGAGTTGTAGAATGTGAGTGCTTTAAATTTATAATGGGATGTTAAATATTGAGCCATCATTTCTGTGAATATTTGTTCGGTTGTAATTTGATCTGTTTTACCAATCACTTCTAATAGAGTTGTATTCATCACATATCTTATTGTTTGAATGCAATTTTGCTTCTTGCGTTTGATTTCTCTATATAAAGCATGGACGTTTGTCAATGCATGTTCTATATGAAGTATTGACCGATATACATCCCTGTGCTAGGGTGTTTCCTATTTGAATAGAAATGATCCTTTGTGGCAATGGTTGTATTAATTGTCCTTGTAGTAAGCTGGAAGCATTTTGGATCACGAAGGCTTTTTTAACATTTCATCATATATTCAATATAATAATTCTTAAGTCAGATTAGGAAAAACTTGTTATTTTCTGTTTGTCAATCGTCATGTTTGCCCCACCTAAGCAAGTTTCGCATTCTTGACAGCGTATCATAAATATCTTTTGCAGAATAAATTTAATAAAAAATAGTGTTATTAAGTGCCACGGAGAAGTTCATTTTTAACGTATCATAAATATCTTTTGCAGAATAAATTTAATAAAAAGTAGTGTTATTTAGTGCCACGGAGAAGTTCATTTTTATAGCTTTAAATAGTACACTTGATATACTTCAGAATAGAAATAGTATTTTTTGGGTAAGTGAAAATGGCTTAATTTTTTTTTTGTGCTTAGACATGAACCTATCACGTTCCAAAAGGCATAGAAGAAGATATTGTCACTCGATGACAACTTAACGGTCATGGCTAACTTAGTGTGCTTTTACATGATTGGTATGTTCTGACATTAGCTCTCCGGGTTGAGTGTTAATGACATTAGCTCTCCTGGTTGAGTGATAATGACATTTCTTAGACAATCAACAAAAAGGTATAACGTAACAAGTTTGTAGAATATCCACAATGATACCCAAGGTGCATGGATGTTTTCTTGTGCTCGTTAAACAAAATATATATCCTTAGAGAAATTTAGCTCTACACAATGTTGTTGCAATATGAGGAATGCCAGACAAGCTTACAAGTAATAGCAACTTTCCTGCATGGGTTGCTATAGAGTGAGGAATCTTTCGCATTAGACAAATGTTGATGATTACCAAACAAACGGATCCAGGGCATTGCGGTAGAGAATATACTGTTTTGTCTATATCGTGGCACGGTCTGCCTCGAGCACTATACCCTGATGGGTGACAAGCATGAAGCATACAAGTAGATTGCAGTTTTTATTTCTTTTCTGTTAGGAAGTGACTAAAAATATGACCAGGAACGTGGTTGTCTTTTAAGCTTTACTAAAATTGAGTGGGAGGTCATTACGATCTTTTACAAATGGCACTTTTGGATTACGTTAGTTGTGGAGACATCATATCTTATAAGATATGTGTTGTTCTATGGAGATTGGAATGCTTTACGGAATTTGTACCTAACAGCAGCGATAAGTTGATTTGATGGGTATTTTCTTTAATGTTCATTGACTATCGGGCATAACAAACATTTTGCATAGTGTCGATATCTTGAGAGTTAATTTTCCTGCCTATTGTGGATTGAGTAGCCGATCGTGGAGACTATGGATCGGCAAGGATTAATTTACGAAGCCTTTGATGCTAATATTGGAGAAAATTGAAACATTAGTAATTAGAAACGAAGAAATGAAGGATAGTGGTAACTGGCCATGATAAGCGTTTTGTGGTGTTGATATTTCGAGAGGCTGTTTTGTCTTTACCATTGGAGAATGCGTTGACTATCAATTTGTAGCCTTAAGAATGGAGAAATTTGAAACATTATTGATTAGAAATGTAAAATAGGGATAATGGTAATTGGGTGTTACAAACATTTTGTGTGGTGTTGATGTGGTGAGAGGCTTCCTTCTCTTTTCTATTGTACAATGCGACTATACATTTTTTCAAAAATATTTCATTATTAGAATGGAGAAATCAGAAACATTAACAGTTAGTAGTAAAAAAAAATGAGGGTGATGGTAATTGATTTATGAATTAAGATGATATGACTAAAATGATGAAATTCTTTTAGAAGCTAAGGTGTCGCTATGATGTATAAGAACAAATGTAAATTGTGTTATTAACATTTCTTGTCTCAAATATTTCTTTCAATTGAGAAAATATGCTTGATATAGTTAAAAAATGTAGATTAATACTTTCTACAAAAACACATTTGGCAAGATGATAGGAGGGTGATTTTTCAAGAAGTTATGCAAGGGCCATGTTAGTGATTTTGGCCACGACAAATTTTTAATTAAGGTGAATGTAATATTTGATGCTTCTATATGTGTGCTTTACATTAAGCATGTCAAAACTTTCATAATAATATATTTTTTGTTTGGTTAAATTGGATGAGCTCAAGTGGTAAGTTGTTGGGGTTTACATCATAGATACTTTAGTTCAAGTCTTTATCCCATTACATGTTTGTAAAAATGTTCAATGTTGAATTGTGCAAACTATTACATTTAATACAACAAATACAAGGAGGTGCAAGCCTTGGATGAAATGAAAATGACAAAAAGAAAATCTTAATTGTAACATCTAAATTCAAGGATAGCCCACAAGAAAATATTAACGAATAAAAAAAAAACAAACTCCTTGTTTGTGTCATCTATATTAAAAATGGTCATCTAATTTAAATCAAGTAAAATAATTATGAAAGTTCAATAAAATGAAATAAGATAGCTAGTTTTAGATTTTTTTTATTAGATAAAATGGGAAAAAGGGTCCCAACCTTTTATAGAGCAAGCCCATAGATTGAGAAGAAAACAATGAAAACATGACAAAATAAAATGAAAACAACACAGACAACCAATAAATAGTTGAAAGTTACAAATAGTCACATCATGTCACAAGGAAAGACACAATACAACTAACCAACTCCAAAACTAGAACTAGCAAATCTTACACCCTTGCCCCTAGTGTGGGATTGAGATACATTCTTTGAAAGACCTTTCTTCCATCTTTGGACAACGCCTAAGAAATGCCATTATCTAGATTGTTAGAATGAGGAGAGGAGGGGAATTCCTCTCCAAGACCTCATCTAAGGGAAACATAAGAGAGAAACATTTGGTCGAAGAAGTCAACTACCTAGTGTGAACTACAACAATCACTAAGACAAGATCATCGGGCAACATGGATTGTAGAGGGTCCACTACGCCACCAATAGTTCTAGGCATAAAAGCCTTTGAAGTAGACTCCTCTAGGGCCATGCCATATGCCACCACAAGAGACCCATTAGGAACATTATACTACAAGTTGTATTCAAATCTAACATGGCTTGTGTAAGGTCAAAAGTTGAATACCTTGTAATTTTGACATCATAAATTGTCCTTATTTTTGTGTCCATTTTTGTAACATGTTCTAAAATCATTGTAGTCTATATTGGACCTTTTCCTTCATCAATTTATCAATTTCAATATCACATTCTAATATTTGTTGTTAATGTTGAGGTGTCTGTTTAAGTTTTGAGCATTTTCTCTAGGATGATAGTGTAATGTGTAGATGTTTGCATGATCTTCTAGCATTTTGTGAGTTCAAAATTTGAACTGTTGGCTTCTCATCAAACTACCTACTCGTATATGTCGTAACACTCATTTGCTATTTTTTTAGGTGTTCAAATGTGACTTTTTAGCTTCCTCATGAGCCTCTTGCAAAAATATGTTTTTGAGGTTTTGCAACACATTCAACTTCCTTCGTCCTCTTGGCTACACTTTTTCTAGTTACAGTTCCATTGTTAAAACTTGCTAAAGGTAGATGCTGCTGGTAATATCATTGAAGTTTTCATTCATCTCTTCTCCCTCTTGCTCGTAATATCATTTCAATAAGCTTCTTGTATTTTATTTCTATTTGATTATATTGCAATTGTTTCTTCTTTATAACTTTACCTCTCTATTTCTCTTAGTATATCTCTTTGGTGATCATCACCACCTCTTGTCCAATCTTATACACACTAGGTTGTTTATCCATGTAGACTAGAGATTTGGCATCAATAGATTTATTTCAATATTGTTGTTTTAAAATTCCTAGAAGCTTGTTAGGTTTATGAGCACACACATTCTAATCTTTCCTCGTTTCATTAGTTGCTCGTGGAGGTCAAAAAACCAATTTAGGGGCTTGACTTGAAGGTAAGCTCCTAAACAACCGCCCTCTTTCTCCCCTTCTTAGCTTGTAGGTGTTTGAAGACTCCCAAATACATGGAGGTTTCAAATTCCTTGTCTTTACTTCATTATTTTAATATTTCAATTTCAATTGTTATTTTAGAGTTGTTTTTAGTTTCTTGTGCATTTCTAGAATACCTAGTATTGGTAAATAGTTTTGTCATTGCAAAAAATCAACTAGTTAGTCCAATGGGCAGCGACAAATTGCAACAACAAATGAAAAAATTGTTATGAGATTAACGATTCTCCTCTGCATTTGAGAAGTGCAGCTCCCTTGTATGATAGAATTTGATATTTTAAAGTATGAACAAAAGAACGCAGTAGAGATTTCCAGAATAAAACAAGTTACATCAATTACAGAAGCACAAAGACTTCCAAATATCTGCACACCTAGGTCAAGGAGCAGGAAAAAGAACATGAGAAAGACCAATTAAATGTAAGAATAATCAGAAAGAAAATGTTGACATCAGAACAATAATTCTTTAATTGAATTTTCAGTTTTCCCCTACAAAGCTCTCAATGACAGAGTAGGAAAAAAACAGATCCCAACGAACAATTATACTCAGTATTTGTAAGCATTTGAGATGGGAATGCCAAGAGTTTTCCCGTGAAATTACATAATAACAAGGTCTAGAAGAGTCACAAGATTGCTTGCTAGCCCTTCTTCCTCTGATTCTTCTTATAACCGATTGATAAAGTTTTCAGGTGTTTGACAAAGACTTTGTCCGACTCCTGTGCTTTCCTTAGTAACTGTTTTCTTGAAATATAAAATTCTCTTTTTATTTCAAAAGACCTTTTGAATCCTTTCGACCTTTCGGTATGCCTCCAGGCACTGATCTATAGGCTAGTTAAATACGTGGTCCAATAAATGTAACTTGTCCAGCTCTGGAAGTTTGCACTATCAACCATGCATGTTGATTTTGATCAATTCAGTGACCATAAAAAATCATCTGTTTATACTCATTGTCCAAGCATTCTTATTCACCTGTCATTGCATTCTAAAAAAATATCTGGACTAGATTTGGAAGCATTACTGTCTGGATTTTGCTAACCAATTCTCCCTTTCTTAATCCCCTAAAATGATCCTCTTCTTTTATTGTGTTGTTCAGACCATGCAAACTAAATGACATTATATTGCCCTTTATTCTGAATATTATAGTAACCTGCAGATTAACTTAAACATTTGTGCACAGTGTTGTCTAGGCAAATTCCTCATGTTTCAAATATGTGTCAGTAGAACATTTACAGCTTGTACATTTAGATTAAAACTCTTAAAGATATCAAAGGCCTCCTCATGTAACTTAGCTCCAGCAGCAATTTCTCCATTTGTAGGGCCATCAAAGTTATCCAACCTATTAATGTAGTCCAATACATGAGACTTATCAAGCCTAATGGCTTTTAGAATGAGAAGATTTTGCAGATTAGGATTTCCACTTAAAGAAGAATATTGTAGAATAAATTTCTCTTGAAGTGTTAATAATGTCTTTGTTAATTGCTTAGCTAACATGCTGCACCCTTTACACTTGGCAGTTCACATGGGCTGATAATGTTTCCACATTTTGGATACATATTTACTAGAGTGTCTACAATTGCAACTAGGTTTTAAAGAGATAATTGACACTGAACAATTAGAACTGGGACAATGGATTGATTATATAGTATATGAGGATCAACAAGCATGAGAAAGTTTAAAATTGGTCGATTTTAAAAATTGGGGCAACACCTAGTAGTATGTTATTGTTGTTCTTGTATTCTTATGTGTAGAGTTATATGGATTTTGGAGGTATTTTTAGTTTTGCATCCTTTTTGGATGACGATAAATAGATAGGATGATAGCATGTCTTGTTGGCATTTTGGCGAATGAGCTATTTTGGTTGATTTCTAGGTTCTTTGTTATTTTGTATTTTCAATTTTGATATTCATTTTTAGTTTTTATACTTCTATACTCTCTTATTTACAATTTCGATAACCTAGCTCTATTCACATAATATAAAAGTTTAACAATAGCTTAAATCCTCATTTGTGAGCTTCCCAAATAGAAATTTTGAACATTGTTTGAAGAGTGATGGTGTCAAAAGACACTATTTGTGAGCTTGCTAGATAGGTATTTATACTCCTTTGGTCAAGCTCTTGAGTAGATCAATTTAAAAATGAACAAATATTGAAGACATTATGAAAATGTACAATATGCTTAGGATGTTGATACATGACAATAAAACAATTAGGATGTTGTATGATGCTATTATGTGAACCCTCTTGGATTAGATCTGTCATGATAATAATGAATTAGGGCACATCCTTAAATATGCCACCCTAGTGTGAAATTTGTAATTTCTATTTTTGTCAGTTATAATGGCTAATAGTGATGACTACCAACTTTACACTCAGACACTTTGCTACAAACAATAGATACAATTTTCTATAGAATGACAGTTGCACAATGAACAATCCTTAAACAAAGGCAACATGAACAATCACAAATTCATTCCATATGCAAGTTAACAATAGTCAAACTATAGGACAACAATGAAGGTAAAGCAAAGTCTTATCATTTTCTTGCTTCAACCACAGATGAAAGCAAACATAACTTGGGGCCTTTATATGGATGCCAAACACTTGAGAATCAAGATTCAAAAGAATCGATACTCAATGAAACAACCATATCTTACAAACATTTTATTTAATGTAGAGATACAACCTTATTGGTTACTACGCATATGCCAAGAATGGCTAGCATCCAATTTTCATTCTTTATTGCAAACACCAGAAACTACAAGGTTTCCCCAAACTCCAACGATGGAGATACAAAGACTTTTCCAAATTGAATAATTAGATTTCAAAGGTAGCAAAATTCAAAACAACAAGCTAAAGTCCACACATGATTGAGCAATCATAGATCCCAATACAATGAGTTGATTCTCTCCTAGGAATTGATTTCTGTTTGTGGTTATATTTCTACCATCACCAATTTAATTCTTGGCATTTTCATTCTCCCTTTTCTACCAAGGATAGTGCACCCTCTCCCAATCTTTCCATTCAATCTTCATGTCTCCTTTGTGATGCATCCTAACACCTTTGGTAGCGTGGTCTACTCTTATGTCCTCTGCAAGTTTATTAGTCTTCAAATTGGTGTCAATTAGATACCCTCTTCATGGCACCATTACTCATAATTTCTATACAGCCCCAATTTCTTTTGATTTAGCATCAATTCCCCCCTCAACGCGATGCCCCTTCACTCTCTTTTCTCGTCTGTTCTCTTTCTTGTTTGCAACTGCATGCCAACTGTTCTTGAAACTTCCTTCTCATCGAACGTAACTAATTCTTTTAGCTTCATATCAATTTATTAAAATTGTTTGCCTCTATCATTGACCAAACATTCTTGTTCGCTCTTCTTTTCTTTCTCTTCTTCCAGCATCATTCTGGAACAATCATCATATTCCTCCAATATTGCTGCTCACTGTCTTTCTTCATACTCATTATTATACAACCTTCACTTGCCATCCTTCTCCATCAATTGCTTATTCCACCATCAAGACAAATGATTATATGGAAATCAAAGATTTCTATGACTTCAATCTCTTGCACCCTTGACATCTTTCCGTCCACAACAACATTAGTCATATACTTATACAAATCTAAACTTACTATCTCATATCCTGATTGCATCATTTTCGACTCACCTGAAGCAATTAGCTTGTCCAAATCATCACACCCCACATCTTTATTCACAACTATCTGTATTATTCCATACTCTTGCCCAAATTCCTCATCATACAACATAACAGCCGAATTCAAAACAATATCGTCATGGAGTGTTAATAAATTTACCTTTTCATATTTTTTTGAACATCTTGGATGGCGGCGTTGGGCAAGAGTTCGGGCAGAGACCAACAGGAAGAAATTATTTTGAATGGCATTATTTTGCAGGGTTTGGGCATGACTGCTTCTAGGGATGGTTGGGTGGCCTGTGGGGGCCCTTTGGATGGGGCTCCCCTGCTCCTATTGGATTCTCTGAACCTTCCATGTTATCTTTGCGGGTGGATGGAGTTTACGCTGATGCTGCGCTTCTTGGTTTGGGTACTGCCATCCCCTCTACTCCTATTCTCTCTGTGGTGCCACCTTTTGTTCCTGCTTCTGGTGGTCTTCTTGTTGGTGTCCTTACTGCTGGATTTAGGGCTGCTTCGAGATGCCATTGGAAGTCCTTTTATGAGGCTATTCCAAAGGATTGTGCTTGATCTATGCTTGCTCCGACTAAGGTTAGACCTCTACCCTGTGCCTGTGCTTCCCCTGTTGTGGTCTGTGGACCTGAAGTTGCTAAAAATGAGGATTTCTATTTGAAACAAGGTGTGGTCTGCAGGTTTAATGGCTTGTGGCCCTCCCTTCCCGATCTCCATGATTGGGTTTCCAACTCTTGGAAGCTTGTTGTCTTTGGGAAGATTGAGCTCTATCCCAACACTAGGGGGTTTTTCTTTGCTACCTTTGCTTCATCTACGGAGAGGGACTATATGTTGGACAGGGGTTGGATGTGGGGTATTCATTCACTATCTATCGGGCCTTGGTCTCGCTCTTTCAATCCTCTTACTGAGCCATTGAATATTAGACCAGTTTGGGTCTGACTGCCGAATCTCCCTCTCTAATTTTGGGAGGATTCTTGTTTTGAAGCTATTGGAAACTTCATTGGACGCTTTCTGAAGGTGGACTCTACGTCTCGGGATCTAGGGCATACTATGGTGGCTCATATTTTAGTTGATTTGGACATCTCCAAACCTCTCCATGGTGATGTGGTCTTGATGGTGGAAGACAAACCTTGGATGTAGCTACTGGACTACGAGGGCCTTCCCTTTCGGTGCAGGAGGTGTTTCTCTACTGGTCATTTGGCCTCTAGTTTCCCTCTTGATCGTCGCAAGGGCGCTGCTACTTGGTGGAGGAATGCTCTCTCAGATCATCTCATGGTGGGTTCTCCCTCTTCGGATGATTCCTCCATGGGGGGCAACCCTCCTTTGGATATTCCTCCCTTGGTTTTTGAATCCTTCTAGGATCCTCTTCTGGCTATCCCTTCTGTGGTACCTTTGTTGCCTCAATCTGCTGTTGTTGTCCAAGCAGAACTTTCCCGTCCCTCTTTGAATGACTTTACTGATCCTTTGATAGCTCTTATCTCCTCTTCTTCGTAGCCGACTCCCTTGCTTGGCGGCTCCTTGCCCGGGGTGGTTGTTGAAGATCCGCTCCTCTTGCTTCGCTTAGTGGATTTAGATTTTGATTCTTCCTGGTTTGATGTGCAGATGAAGAAAAAGGGAATCCCCAAATCCATTACTTCTTCATGGCCTAGGGTTAAGGGAGTCAGATTAGTCCCCTTAGGTTCTGGGGTTGTCTAGTCCTTGTTTGCTATTCTACAATTGTCTGTCAGTTGTTTCTGTATGTAGCCTGTTTGGCCTGTTTTGCTGGGCCCTAGTGGCTCCTGTTTGTTTCTCTCCTAGTTCATGTTATGGTTTGAACTAGCTTCTTTTTGGCCTTGTAGGCTTTCTGTGTGAAGGGTACAACACCCTGTAAATGCTGCTTATTTAATCAAAAACAAATTTACCTTTTCTTGTATGGCTATATCAACTTCTTCATCAACTACTAGAGGCATTATCTTAGGATCCTTTGTTGTCTCATCTATCTTCATTTCTTCATCCTAATCTTTTCCATCCATTATTTTTCTATTGCCAAATATTGATCCCATAGATCTCCTCCATTGTCACAATTTGCTGTACTCTCTTCACATTTCATTTCTTCAACTTTTTCATCTAGTATTTCTTTACCTTCCTCACTCTTAGCTACTATTGCTCCAACATCTATCTCTTCATTGCTAGCTACACCTCCTTGGACTCTGTCATCATGCCATGTTTTCACTGTCCACTCTTGTTTTCTATTCTTCTCCTCCCATTCCTTGTGCATTCTGATTTTCTTGTTTTTCCTTTGTTTGTTTTCCATTTTTTTTTCTTGTATCTACTTCTTCTCATACTTTTTCCATTCGCAAGCTTCCAAAACTCCACTTCACATTCATAAATTTCATATTCACTGTTAAGTTCAACATCCCTCTCATCTTCTTCTTTCAAATTATCAATCTCATGCAAAGTGTCAAAAGCATCTTTATTACAAACATCTGAATCAATTTTCTTACCTTTCTTTGTGCTTGTTTTTGCTATATCCTCTTGCCAATATGTTCTTGTAATTGTTCCATCCTCTTCAATTGCATCACCTTTTGCCTTTCTATGCTCTGCCAGTTTCATCTTGGTCCCTTGCTCATTGGACTTGACCTCTTTTTCACATCTTCTACTTTCTTGTATTGGCTGCTTCTCACTATGTCTTGCAACATCACTTTCTTGTGTTGCTGTCCCACATTTAACCTTCCACACTTTGTGTCCTTCCTGATGTCTTCTCCTTAATCCTACATCTTCTTTATGTTTCTTTACTTTCCAACCTTTGGCTTTCCTCTTACACTCGTTCATGCCCTTTGTCCATTGTACCTGTTGGCCATTGCAAACTCCTTTATAACTAACTCCTTTATTACCCTTTATATGTTGTTCCACATAGATTGGTTTCCTTTTCCAACTTGGCACTTTGTATTCGTGAAACTTTGCAAGTTTCTATAAAGTTCTCCAACTTTCTCTCCTCCCTTCTAATTTGTGAAGCAACATTCTTGTTTCCATATACACAATCAAACCTGATATTTGCACTCACATTTACTGGTTCAATACTTTTCTGCTCGGGTTTTCCTACTTCCTCAACCTCTTTGCTTGCCAATTCTTTCCCTTTGAGAGTTATTCTATCTTCATCTACAACATCTTCTAGAGCATCATGGTACTCTATTGCATCCTAGGGGTCTTCTTCATCATACTGGAAAAACTCAACATCAACCTTTGCATCATACTCGAGCACTTGGCAATGTACCTCTACTGCCATCAACTTCTCTATGCCCTCTTCCCAATCTGTTTGGCATACTGTTGTGGCTAATCTCTTCTCATTCTCTTTTTTAACTCTTTCTTCAGGTGCTTCTCTTGCCCCATCTTGCATTATCTTTAAGATCTCACGTTTTTCCTTTTCTACAAGGTTGCTCACAACTGCATACACATACTCGACCACAATATTAGATAATAAAACCAGAGACCAAAATGTCTCCAAGAATACCTCCATCATGGACATTCTTCTCTCTCCTTTGTTTCTTCTTTTGAGTGCTTCTTTCTGCACTTCTTCTCCTCTCCATTTCATTTCAAATTTCTTTAGATTCTCCTCTATGCGAACTTATTTCACCTCTTCTGGTCCATGTTTTTCACTTGGCAACTCTTTGCTGTCCCAACTTCTATGGGTTCCTCTCATATTCTTATCTTCTCTTCTTAAGGCATCTAACCTTTGCCTTCTTCTCACAATCATCTTCACAGGCCACTTTACTCTCTTTCTCATGGGCCACCACCAAGTATTCTCTTGGCTCCTTTCCTCAAACCACTGCTTCACCAATTCCAAATCTCTTTGCAACTCTGCTATTTTTCTCTCAAATTTTGCATCTTGCTTCTTCCTGATTTCTTTCCTCTTGTCTCTCTCCATGAGACTCTGTTTCCCATAATGTTGTTGCATCTTCCAATCTTCTATCATCTTCTAGACACCTCACCTAGGGCTTCCTTTCCTTTTCTTCTGCCCAGTCTTTTGATATCCAAGTTCTTCACAACCTGTCAATCTGCAACACGCATAACCTTCAAGAATTTATGAAGAACAAGACTGCAACACCCATCTTTCTTCAAAGATCAATAACACCCTCAATGTCCTCTACCCAGATATTTTAGACTCTAATACCAATTGATGACTGCCAACTTTACACTCAAACACTTTGCTACAAACAACAGATGCAATTTTCTATAGAATGACAGTTGCACAAGAACAATCCTTAAACAAAGGCAACATGAACAATCCCAAATTCATTCTATATGCAAGTTAACAAGAGTCAAACTACAGGACGACAATGAAGGTAAATAAAAGTCTTATCATTTTCTTGCTTCAACCACAGATGAAAGCAAACATAACTTGGGGCCTTTATATGGATGCCAAACAGCTAAGAATCAAGACTCAAAAGAATCGATATTCAATGAAACAACCATCTCTTACAAACATTCAATTTAATGTAGAGATACAACCTTACTGGTTACTGCGCATATGCCAAGAATGGCTAGCATCCAATTTTCATTCTTTATTGCAAACACCAGAAACTACAAGGTTTCCCCAAACTCCAATGGTGGAGATACAAAGACTTTGCCAAATTGAATAATCAGATTTCAAAGGTAGCAAAATCCAAAACAACAAGTTAAAGCCCACACATGATTGAGAAATCATAGATCCCAATACAATGAGTCGATTATCTCCTAGGAATCGATTTCCCTTTGTGGTTATATTTCTACCATCACCAATTTAATTCTTGGCGTTTTCATTCTCCCTTTTCTACCAAGGACAGTGCGCCCTCTCCCAATCTTTCCATTCGATCTTCATGCCTCCTTTGTGATGCATCCTAACACCTTTGGCAGCGTGGTCTACTCTTATGTCCTCTTCAAGTTTGTTGGTCTTTAAATTGGTGTTGATTAGATACCCTCTTCATGGCGCCAGTACTCATAATTTCTACGCAACCCTAATTTCTTTTGATTTAGCATCAATTCCCCCCTCAACGCGATGCCCCTTCACTCTCTTTTCTCGTCTGTTCTCTTTATCATTTGCAACTGAATGCCAACTGTTCTTGAACCTGCCTTCTCATTGAACGTAACTAACTCTTTTAGATTCATATTGATATATTAAACATATCAATTTATTAAACTTTCCTGCCCTTGTGGCGACAGGAGTTGCATATCCCCAAACAAGATAGAGATAAATTGAAACAAGAATATTCAAGCATAACCCGATGCTCCTGCATCAAATAGGGAAAGATAAACAATTGCCCCATTTAAAATTTAAATTTTAAAGTTTGGGGTTCAAATCGACACATGTAGAAATGATATTAATTTTGCATTACATGTTTGAAACAAGGTGATAAATGTCTAGATTTAGAGTTACATCTAGATCCCAAGGATATATTTGATCATGAGGACAAACTAGGATTAGGTTAAATTTTCTAATTTCTATGCAAAAATAAGCCAACTTGTACACTAGTCAATACATAATGGAAAACCCAATTGAAAGGGGTTCAAGATTGTAACAACCCCCAAAATGTGAATCACAAAATTTCTCATACTTCAACAATATTAACTAATTCAATGGACCCATAACATGTATGATGAATAATTCCAAGACATTCTCCACTAAATTCCATTGCCACTAATGACAATGATTACATCCATAGATCAATAAATACAACAAGCTTGTGATACATCTAAGTTATATAATTTATGTACTAGACAATATACAATTCAATAGGCATCATGCTTCAAATTCCCCCACATATGGAGTAGGGGTGTAATATCTAAACATACAAATGTACAACCATCCTCTGTAGTAATGCTAAGAATTCTAACTTTATCTAATGATCCACTTGCATAAGGAAATTAATAAGGACCTACATATTAAATAAACCCTATCCTCCCCAACCATCAACTTGGATTGAAGTATATCAAAAAATAATCTAATGATCATGAAGCAATGTTTAAAAAATGTTTATCTTTCTTAGTTCAATATATGTTCATATTCCCAATATATGTGTATAAATATATATGTATGTATATGTATTTATATATATGTATACATACACACATATATGTACATATGTGCATATGTATGTATGTATATCTATACATACATGTATACACATTTGTATATGTGTGTATTTATATAGGTATGCATATATATATATGTATGTATATGTGTTATCTATATATATATATGTATGTATGCATGTATGTATGTATGTATATATACATATACATATACATATACATATACATATACATATACATATACATATAATACATCTATATATATATATGTGACCCTTCCTTTAAATATTGATTATATATATATTATATAACTAATATATATATAAAAAGGGTCACATGAAGATAACTTTAATAGTCAACCATAATACTATAAACATTTACATATTTAAAAAACTACATAAAATGGCAAATACCCCAAATCAAAATCGTATTCCAATTTATCTACTACCCCCTACACTATAAATTATAGATTCATAAAGTGCAAGTAAATCAAAAAATATATACGACAATGTAAAATGAACATTAAAGATAGTTTCAATTATCTTACATATTTATTGAAACTTTTAAATCATTAATTTTGCAAAAAAGCTAGTCCCTCTCATAAAACAAATGTATTCCAAACATATATATATCTATAATCATGAAGTAACAACTAAGCTAACCAACATTCATGAAACTTTACAAAACCATTTAATGCATCATAAAATATTATAACCAATAATACAAATTTACATAATACCTCACAATACTTATCTAAAATAACTCATAGAACATATAACAACACATAAGATATGATCAAATAAAATAAATAACTCTGTATATCCCAAGATTGTACCATACATTCAAATGAATGCTAATCACATCTTATACCAAGAGAGTATCCAATATTTAATGTCATACTTATTAACTATCTGAATAAGTTCAAGGTAGGATATCATACATTCCATACTACATGCAATCTGAATAACCTTAGCATAAAATCTCTTACTGTTTACATAGGTTAATCCCACCAAAAATAGCACAAGAATATATACCAACCAACCAAATAAGAATACAAACTAATAAAAAATATAAATAATCAAGAAAAAATGTAGATACATGACATGCATTCACACAAATACAAGACAATATACAATGATGTGTGAAAACATAAATACAAGAAACATGAGCAAAAAACAAGAAAAATATAAGTTAAAAAAATAACTTGGAATTACTTGGATCAAAACACCACATTCTACTTCTAGTGAAAATTACCTAGAACTTATTTTCCTAGTGATTTGCCAACTTAAACACACTAATAGGCAATACCATACAATTTATTCCTTAGAATACAAGGGTACTCGTAGATTAACATAGGATATTCCTCATTGTATGATAGTACAATAACATAAGGTATACTAAAAAACTATCTATTTGTTGTAGAACAATCCTATCATTTTGGATAAAACCCTATGTTTTGTGTAGACACCTTAACTTTAAATAGAAATTATGAATAACTTTCCATCAAAACTTATCCTTTTTAGAGAACCTTACATGTACTTTTGGGCCATAGGAATTCTAATTTAGTAGAATATCCTAGGGTATATATAGCTATACGATAAAAATCCTATGCCTTATATACAAGTCCCCCACCATAACCTCATGTGATACAATTTGGTTAGAGAGTTAGATGAACCATATATTAACTCAATATATGGGGAACATGACCTTTTAGGTTTCACAATACAATCATACACATGTGTAGTTGTAACCTAGGGATTGAGGTCCAACTAGGGCTCACATACTCACACCTAATACACCTAATACCAACACTTACCATTAAACAAGTAACTAGAGAATCCTCAATAACATACAAATGGAAAATAGTATCAATAATCCATCTTGGGGAAGGTTATATAACCATACATTCCATGTATTCAAACATTCAATTCCACCAAGGGACACATGAAAATTAGTAATTTATTTGATTAGATTTAATGAAAATTAAAATATCTCAATGATGATGGCTAGTTTAAAATATAAATGTATATTTTTTAGTTGCTTTAAATTGAATAAAAACCTCTCTCAAATTTATTTTATAAGTAATTTATTTTTTTCGTAAATTCTAAGTCATAAAATAGTTAAATTTTTATCATTTTATTTTGAAACAATAAAAAAGGATCATATGAGAACTTAAAATTTTAATCAATCTCATAAAGAGTGTAATAAAACACTTAGAATTATCTATAACATTAATTTTCCTACCATTGTAGTTAAAAAAAGTTTCAACATCCAATTTTTCTATTTCATCTAGGTAAAGTCCAACAATCATTAAATATTCAATTTCTAAATGCTAAACCTTTAGTTTTGCTAAAACTTGATTCTAAACTACACTTTTTCCCCAATTCCCTCTTTCATAGAAATTCATCAATACAATTATTTAATATGAATTTCAATACTAAAAATATCATAAAAAGCATAGAAAATTGATTTAGATTCATTTCTTAATCTCAATCTAGTGTTTTAGTTTCTTTCTTAAGGTTCTATTTCAAAATCTAGTATTTCAACTACTTTGTTCTCTATAAAATTATTGTTAGAGACACAAGACAACTGAGAGGGGGGGTGAATCAGTTGTACATTAAAACCCTAAACCCTCATTAATCATCAAACCCTTATTAATCATCGGCAGAATGTAAACATATGAAACATAAACACATTCAACACCATACACAAGAGAACGCGAAATTTATGTGGAAATCCATAATCAGGGAAAACCATGGTGAGGATTAGCTCACATATATATGAATATCAACACCAAATACAATATGATCACTACTAGAAGGGCTCACTGCTCAAAAGAGAAGAAAGGCTCATTGCCCAAAGGACTCATTGTTTGGAATAAAGAAGAATAAAAGACTGTTACAAAGAGATGCACTATCTTAGAGCAATAGAAAAATCCACCATTGGAACTCTACACCATCCGCAACCTTTGACTCACTACCTCCAACAACTTTAGGCACACTAAAAATGTAGACACCTTCTACTCATTGCATCCAATAGCCTTCGAAGTTTAGGCTCACACTCAGATCACCATGCTTGATCATATTCACATCATACAACACTGCATATCTATCACACATGCCACTCATCACCCATAATTAACCTTGTTTATATGCCCTCCACAACCTCAAAAACCTTCTCCATGATGTTAGCCACAATAAAAAATATGCACCTCAAATGTGCAACCACTAAATAGGTTAGAACCAAACACTTATGTGGTGGAAAGAAGTGAATGTAGAACACACCAAGGGTTAACTAGGACCTAAATCTACACCGATATGCTTTGCCACACTTCTAAAAACAACAAACAACCTCCACAATTAGTGCTAGCACCTAGGTCAGCCAAACCTGCATTAACACTAACAAGTGACCACATACATGCCTCTCTAGGTTCGAAAACACCATTTGGACCACAAAGCAACACTACAAAAAATCCACACAACATCCCAAAATATTCCAACTCCATTAGAATATTCTACAACACTACCACAACCACCTAAAACCAAGAACACCATCATCTCGTGCAACCAACAACACTGCCACATAACACAACTTATGAATCTAGACTTGCAGAGCAACTATACACCACATACTCCAAGGAAAGGTAGGAACAAACAATATTAACACATTCCTAAATCCTCAAGATAGGAAACCACAATGTAGAGAAATGCGGAGCAATCTCATTTCTCCCAAACAATCTTCTACATAAGCATACACATTGACAAAAAAATCTTACACTACCGCATGATCCAAAACCTAAAACTCTAGATATAGTACCTCTAAACACCTCTGACCATCAAATCCGAAGCACACAAGCATATCTTCAACCATGAAGAAATGTGTAGCACAACACTGAACACACCTTTGTCATACTACAAACTTTCTTATTCATATTTTCTTAAAAGCACTTGGAAACCAAGTGAACCAATTGTATCAGTAACACCACAAACACCTACTTAATACCAAAAACACTTCTCAACATGAACACACTGGAGGATGACATCAAATAACAACTTAGTGCAACAATCTTGAAAAATATACTTGACCATACTAGATGTTGACATCAATGTGACATCAAACCACAACACATCCACACTAGGGGTTGAAATCAATGAAAACACTAATAACAACACCAACAATATCCAACAATCTAGGGCTTGAAATCAATGAAAACACCAAAAAATCCCCAACAATCTCCCTCTTATCATTGATGGCAACACCAGCTTTGAAAAACCATCAACAAAAAAAACAACTTTTCAACTCCAACACTTAGTCAACTCTCCCCCTTACTGGGTCATTCCTTACACTTCCACAACTTTCTCATGCTTCACTCTCTCTTTCCTTTTCCTCCCCCTTACTTGAGGAGTTTTCAGACTCAATCTCTGTCCATGCTTTTCAAAATTTATCTCTCTCCCTTTGACATCAATGGCAAAGGGAAACATCTGCATACTTCACTTCACACAACACTAGAAAGCAACTCTCTCTCATACTTACTTTTTCTATCTCTCGACATCTCTCTCTCTATTGCTCTCTCCCTTAGGGGCACAAAATATGCTCCCCCTGACTGCACCATTTAAAAAACACCACTACCTACTTCGCCTAAGAGGTAGCCTTGATCAGTTTAGGAACAAGAATGTATCTTGAAGTGATCTCCTAGATAGATGAACACTCTTACGCATATAATTGAAAGGAGGGGCAATAACCCATAACTTTTTTCTGGATGTACTCAAATGTATCTTTTAGAAGAGTCTTTGTGAGAATGTTCACAACTTGATCCTTTGTAGGAACATACTCTAGTTTCACCTCATTCTTCACAACTTTCTCTCTTAGAAAGTGATACCAAATAGAGATATGATTTGTCCTTGAATGCATTATCAAGTTTTTTGAAATACCGATAGCACTTGTATCATCAGAAAAGATAGAAATGGGTTCATCATATGACACACTGATATCCTTCAATGTATACTTCATCCATAAAACTTGTGTGCAACATGATGCTATTGCAATATATTATAATTTTGTAATAGATAATGACATTGAGTCTTACTTCTTACTCAACTAAGAAACCAATTTTCTTCCAATAAAGAAAGCACCTCCACTTTTACTTATTTTTTCATCTACACAACCTACACAATCTACATTTGTATAAGCACTTAAAGGGAAATCAATACCCTTGGGATACCATAGACAAAAATCCGGAGTGCCCTTCAAGTATCTGAATATCCTTTTTACTACTACCACATATGATTCTCTAGGATCTTGAAATCTTGCCACATGAAAAATTGCATGCATAATATCTAGTCGAGTAGTAGTAAGATATAGTAGTCCACCAATCATTGATATGTGCTTGCTCTGATTTTTCTTAGGAGATTCATCATTTTTGCTCAACTTGCAACCAGTAACCATTGGAATACACACTGGTTTAGAATCCTCCGTTCCAAACTTCTTCAACATTTCCTTGATATACTTTGACTATGAAATGAAAATTCATTTTTTTGATTGATTGATTTGTAATCCAAGAAAGAAATTCATATCCCCAAACATTGACATCTCAAACTCTTTTTCCATCTACTCTACAAATATCTTATACATACGTCCATTTCCTTCAAAGATTATATCTGTGATTGTAATCATAGTATAGGTTAAATACACCATATCCATACAGATTTAAGATATATTTAACCCCCTAAGCTACAATCCCAATGAGATGTTCAAAAGCTTAAAAAACTAAGAAACCATTAAACTAAACATGAAATAAACACAAAAGCTTAAAAAAAACCTAATCTAGAACTCCAAACCTTATCCCATTGGGGGAGTGGTTTCATATTGGTGTGGAATAACGACCTTTTCCCAATCCATTGGATGAAATGAGTGATTAACCGAACTCCATTGTTGATAACTAAGCTAAAAAATGATAAAATGATGCTATGGGTGGATGAAAAGGATGAAAAATCTTGATAATGGTGCAAGTATGAATAGAGATAGTATTCAAACGGGCATCATAACTTTTCTTTTATGAAGTGGATCCATTTCTCTCCAAATGGTGAAGTATTTATAAGAAATAAAATGGAGAATCAACGGTCAAGATGAAAAGGATCAATCAATGGTCAAGATGGAATCAAGGGTGAAAAATGGATCAAGGATTCTCATCAATGGATGAGAATCAAAGATCACATGGATCAAAGAAAGCATCAAGGGCTCACACTGATTCAAACAAACACACTTTGTAATGAATCCTATAGAGAATGAGGAATTGAACAAAAAAGTTCAAGAGCTATTGAAGAAAGGATTGATTCATGAGAGTTTGAGTCCATGTGTAGTACTTGCAGTACTAGCACCATAGAAAGATGGAGAATGGAGAATATGTACATACTCTCAATACATTAACAAGATTACAATTAAATATAGATTTCCATTTCCAATGATGCATGACCTTATGGATTGTTTGAGTGGAGCCAAGTACTTCATAAAGATTGAACTGAAGAGTGGGTATCATAAAATTTGTATCAGAGAAGGAGATGAGTGGGAAGACAACCTTCAAGACTAAAGAGGGCTTCTACGAGTGGTTAGTCATGCCATTTGGGCTAACTAATACATTGAGCATATTTATGTAGCTTATGAATGAGGTATTGAAGGAATTAAGAAAAAAATAATTGTATACCTGGATGACATTTTAATTTTTAGTGACATTGGAGGAGCACTCAATGCATAGATAAAGAGTTTTTGAGAAGCTAAGGGAGGAGAAGCCATTTATTAATCTAAAGAAATGTAGTTTTGTGAAGAAATAATTGTTGTATCTAAGATTTGTTATCTAAGCTGAGTCTTAAAATGGATCCAAAAAAGTGAGGGCTTGTTGCAAGTATGAGCAGATTGGTGTTGTCATTGGTGTCTACTGTATGTGTTGAGAGAGATTGATGTTGAAGATGAATAGTTAGTATAGTTGATGCTTTGATTTGTTGCATTATGTTGTCATTAGTTAAGCTACTAGTATTGACCTCTATTGTTACTTTGATAAGCTTATATATATGGATGTAGTAGTTCTAAAGATGATATGGATGTGTCTCTGGTGCTTGGTTTCGAAGTGCTTTTGAGAAAATTTGATAAAAATAAGAAACAATGTGTTGCAGTGTTGTTTTTGGTTATAGAGAGGTTTTTTGGTTTTGCTCTACATTTCTTCTAGGTTAAAGATCTGCCTATGCGATTCAAATATGTTGGTGAGAGGTGTTCAAAGGTGTTATATTCAAGAGATGGTATGCTGGATTGTCATATAGTAGAAGTCGTGTTCACCAGTGTGTGACTGTGCATTGCAAAGGTTTCTGAGAGAAATGTTTCTACTCCAAGCTTCTCCACAGTTATTGAACCAAATATTTTTGGGAAAGGGGCTCTCTTACACTTCTAGGGTTTTGCACCTAAAAGGAGAGAGGAATCCCAAAAACCTTGATGGCTCACTCAAGAATATGCAAGGATGATTGGAATCTGTCAAAGGGGAATGCCCTAGATGCAAAGAATTGATAAGAGAGATTAACTACTAATGCAAAACTAATGAAATACAAGATGTTTGAAAACACATTGTGATATGCAAAATGAACTAAAAATGCAAGTAAATTGTAACAAAAATTAATGAGATTAAAGATGTGCACCTAGAAATTAGAAAGTGATGGAGAGGAGCTTTGGAATTCTGCATAATTCTCTATTGAATCCAATTGGGACACTTACACCAAGCTAGGTGACTTAGTCCTATTTCGGGGAAATTCTACCAGAATGGGTTTAAGAAAAAAGGGCACTCAAAACTGCAGAAACCACTTTTCAAGCCTGATAGTGGGAATCATACGCCAAGCTGGGTGACTTAGTCCACTTTAGATTTTCTGAAAACTCAAAATTGGAATCTGTAGCTCTCGGTTTGCTCTTTCTGTTCCTCCACGTGTCCAAATCCAAAACCTTGATTTTCGAGGCTGTAAGTGAATTTTTGTGTAGATTTTGACCTTTCCAATAGGGAGATGACTTCAACAAGTTTGAAATGTATTCTTCAATCATATCCAAGCCATCCAAGCACCTAAATCTACAATCACACAAAGGAAGAGAGAGAAATTGTTGATTGTTAGGGATTGGGGGTTTGCCTTGGTCAAACCCCGTTTAGGTAATTAAACAAAATGATGAAATATGATAATAAAACATGAGACATGAAACAATGCAATTAGAGACTTTCCATGATGAAGGATCTTGAATTGATGCAACAATTGATGGAGAATCTTGCTCTTGAATGCCTCAGAGTTGACTTGACAACATGTAGGCTTGATGATACTTGGATAATGGATGGATGAAAGGTCTCCTTTTATAGAGGAGAGTTAAGTGAATGGATAGAATAAGGATCACGATCAAGAGCCAAGATTAAATTAGAAAATAATTTAATTAAGGGCGGAGGTTATTTGAGAGAAGAAAGACATGGATAGATAAAGACTTGAGGTGGAAAATAAGATTGGCACAAAAAAAGAGGTTGTTGGAGAAAATTAAATAATAAAAATGATTTAATTTAGGTGGCCAAGATAGAAGAAATACATAAAATATTGATTTTATTTATTTAAAAAGAAAGGTGAGAACAAATAATTAGATAATTAAATATTAAAAATAATTATTTAATTACAGAGGAAAGGTGGAGTGTTGAACATTAAATAATTGAAATAATTATTTAATGGTGAGGGAAGGGATAATTAAATAATTAAAATAATTATTTAATTAGGGAGATAAAGAAAAGATAAATAATTAAATAAATATAACATTTATTTAATTATAGAGAGAAAAGGCTAATGAATAATTAAATAATTGAAATAATTATTTAATTATAGAAGAAGAGGGAAAAACTAACTTTTGAATTAAAATAATATTTAATTCAAAAGTGGGGAAAAAGGACAATTTAAGGCATAAAGAAGCATAAATTTGAATAAGGCGGGCCCAAACAAGTGTGAAAATGTAAAGAGATACATTTTTCTATGTTACATTTAGCCTCCACTCTAGTGAGAGGATGAACTTGCTTCAAACTCACACTAAAGGAGACATTGAAGAGGGGTCCAAGTGTACCGATGTGGACGAAAAAGGATGACAAAGATCAAAGGAGGTTGCACAATCCCCCAAGATCCAAGATCCTAAGTCAAGCCGACATAAACACAAAAGGACACACACAAGGTGTATAATATGTAGCAAAACAAGATATGCAATCATGCAATGCCAATAACTAAAAGAATGAAGAATGAGACATGGATCAAAGATGCACTCACTCTGGGGCCACGAAACATTAGGTCGTCTGTGGGGTGATTTGTCCCAAAGAAGTGGTTTAGTGAGAAATTCATACCAGTGTGTCAACTTCCCATCGTATAATGAGAAAGTCATGCTAGTGTGTCGGCTTCCCATTATACAAACCATACCAAATTTATCCTCTTGATAACTTTGATAAGGCACCACAATGAAAATGCTTTTTTAAATGCTTTTGAATGTCATGTAAAAATTTTGTTGAATGAGATTTTCTTTGTTCATGTAAGGTCTTCTTCTTAGGGAGCATTGTGTCTAATGTCTCCAAGAGAGGACAAGTCAAGCTGTTAGATCATTTCCCATGGTATGCCTCATTTGTATCATGCCATGTCAGTAGATCGTACACTCTTGGACAACATCAAACCCAATGGCACCACCAAGAAGAGGACACATCACAAGAAAAAAGAAAAATCACGCCATGGAATTTTTTCCAAAAGATGTCATCTATGTATGCCCCCACTTTAAAGCGGTTGCTACACCATTACTATGAGAAATTGCTTTAAAGTAGTGAATGATAAAGGAAATAAGACATGAGATCCAACTTGGAAAGCCCTATGCCAAGTCATATGTTTCCGTATTGAGCTACATCATGAATAAGTACGTCACATGTGATTCAAATTAAGACATGTCATCCACATCACAAGCTTGCTCTTAGATATACATGAAAGGTTAATGACTAGCCTAAAGAGACAACAACAAGTGACATACAGGGAGAAGGCTAACTAACTCCCTTGCCCCCACTTAGTGCAGCACAAAGGTGAGCCTAGATGATATGTTGATATGCTGCTCCTTGCGATGAATGTAAAACATGCAACTATGGCAAGGAGCAGCAACAAATGTTATTTATGTTGACAAGTAAACAAAGTTTTTGCTTGATACATATGTAATGAGATATCTATCAGTTTCAGATGTACCAAGGTTAAAGTTGTCTTGGAAGAATCTTTTGTGATAGCATTGACATTGGATGAAGGTTTTTGTTTTGAGGGACAATAACTAAGATCATTAGGCTTTAGAGCATCACACCCTTTTCCAAGTTGCTTGAGAAGTTTAAAGCATCTTCCAAATTTTTTTGTCACTTTTGTTGGATTTGGTGGTTGTTCAATTGTCTCAAAGTTTGTCTTGGATGTTGTCTTTGATTTTAAGGTGGTTGGAGTGGATGTTTTTGACATTACCTCTTTTTCTCTTCCCTTTTTAGATTCTTTTGTTATGATCATGTATTCCCCCATGGATGTAGAAATGAAATCAAAGGTTTTTGAAGCCTCTTCTAATAACTTTGTGGCTTCTTCAATTTTCTTTTGTCTGTCTAGATCTTTTTGCTCGGTACTGATCATAACACATGTAACCTTTTTGTTTTGAGGAGTAGAAGGTGACTTGTCATAAACACCTAAAATTTTCTTCAAGGTTTCACCATTTTCAAAGCATGATGGTTGTAGATCCATATAAAGAAATTTAGGATGCTTCAGAGTGAGGTTGATTTTTGGTTTGCACATGATAGTGTTGATGTTTTCTTGCACCATGATACCTTCCCTATTAGGAGAGTTTTTAGGAGAACTGCAAACGAGATGTTCATGACATTCAATGTTTGGTTCTTCACTATTAACTTCATCACAAGTAAAGGAATGATCATTCACAATATCAACATATCCTCCACAAATGTGTTTGTCATGATCATTCACAATTGTATCCTTATTTAGTAAAGCATTTTCACAAGGAGGGGAGGTGTTGGGAGTAGTGGGAAGGATCTTAGTTTTGTGTGTCATAATGTCTATCAAAGGGGGAGGAGAAGGAAGAAAGGAAATAATTTCATGATCTTCAATGATTGTGTCTTCTTTCATCAAGATACCTTTGTCACCAATGGGAGAGTTATCAGGAGAAGAACACTTATGATTATCATGATTATCGATGCTTGCATCCTTTTGTGTCAAACCTTTAGTGGACAATCTTAGTGAGAGGAAGTCCTTAAGGGCTTCATCTAACATGTCTGATTCATCACTACTAAAGGGCTTGGATGATATACTTTTTCTAAATGTAAAACATTTTTTTAATTGTTTCTTGTGATGTTTTTAGTTTTTAGTTTTTGTTTTCTAATGAATCTGATCTAAATGAACTAGGAACTAATGCTGAAAATGAAAATTGCAAAAATCTAATGCTATCCATAATTGCCATGAATGCAAACAATGCTTATTTCTAATGATTTAAATGTACTAGAAGCTATGAAAACTTAAAATGCAATGTAAAGACATAAGATGAAATGCAATGGTTAAAAATTCAAACAAGGTAATGTACCGATTATATTATGCAATGATCTAAAAGTGAAATGTTGAAGATGCAAAATTGAATATAAGCAATGCATGAAATGAGCTAGATGAAGCTAGATTTAATGAAATGCATGTAACAAGAACTTAACCAACTGATACAAATAGTTAATGGCAGCAAATAGAAGTGCAAAAATGGGTTTTTCAGTGCTGTAAAAGGAAATTTCAGGGGTGTAAAGGGACTGATTCGCCCAAGGTGGCGAATGAGTCCTAGTAAAGATTTTTTTTCAGAATTTTCAGATTTTTTTGGTTGGTTTTTATGTTTTGTATGTTGTATGATGCAAACCTAAGATGCAAATGCAAAATTTCAGAAATTTTCAATGATTTAAGATGCAAAATGCAACCTATACGCACTTTCACTAATGCAAAATTTGAAACCCTAGAATGCAATTTAACTAATGCAAAATGCAATGCAATGTGAATGCAAGCTAATTCTAGGATAATGATGGACTCCAAATCAGAAAAGAAGGTATTCAAAAAGTAGGTTCACCAAAATGAACCAAATATTTTTGGGATAGGGGATTCTCTTACACTTCTAGTGTTTTGCACCTAAAAGGAGAGAGGTATCCAAAAAAATCCTTGATGGCTCACTCAAGAATATGCAAGGATGATTGAAATCCGTTAAAGGGGAATGTCCTAGATGCAAAGAATTGATAAAAGAGAATAACTATTAATGAAAAACTAATGAAATACAAGATGTTTGAAAACATGTCATATGCAAAATGAACTAAAAATGCAAGTAAACTGTAACAAAAATTAATGAGATTAAATATGTGCACCTAGAAACTGGAAAGTGATGGAGAGGAGCTCCAAAATTCTACAGAATTCACTATTGAAGCCAACTGGGACACTTACTCCAAGCTGCATGACTGTCCTGTTTCTGGGAAATTTTGCCGAAATGGGTTTAAGACAAAAGGGTACTCAAAACTATAGAAACCACTTTTCAGGCCTGGTAGTGGGACTCATACACCAAGCTAGGTGACTTAGTCCACTTTGGATTTTCTAATAACTCAAAAGTGGAATCTGTAGCTCTTGGTTTGCTCTTTTTGTTCCTCTAGGTGTCTAGATTTGAAACCCTGATTTTTGAGGCTGTAAGTGACTTTGTGTAGATTTTGACCTTTCCAATAGGGAGATGACTTCAACAAGTTTGAAACCTATTCTTCAATCATTTCCAAGCCATCCAAGCACCTAAATCTGCAATCACACAAAGTAAGAGAGAGAAAATGTTGATTGTTAGGGATTGAGGGTTTCCCTTTGTCAAACCCCGTTTAGTTAATTAAACCAAAATGATGAAATGAGATAATAAAACATGAAACATGAAACAATGCAATTAGAGACTTTCCATGATGAAGGATCTTGAATTGCTGCAACAATTGATTGAGAATCTTGCTCTTGAATGCCTTAGAATTGACTTGACAACATGTAGGCTTGATGATACTTGGATAATGGATGGATGAAATGTCTCCTTTTATAGAGGAGAGTTAAGTGAATGGCTAGAATGAGGATCACGATCAAGAGCCAAGATTAAATTAGAAAATAATTTAATCAAGGGTGGAGGTTAATTGAGAGAAGAAATACATGGATAGATAAAGACTTGAGGTGGAAGATAAGATTGACACAAAAAAAGAAGTTGTTAGAGAAAATTAAATAATAAAAATTATTTAATTTAGGTGGCCAAGATAGGAGAAATAAATAAAATATTGATTTTATTTATTTACAAAGAAAGGTGAGAACAAATAATTAGATAATTAAATAATTAAAAATAATGATTTAATTATAGAGGAAAGGTGGAGTGTTGAACATTAAATAATTAAAAATAATTATTTAATGGAGAGGGAAGGGATAATTAAATAATTAAAATTAATTAGGGAGATAAAGAAAGGTTAAATAATTAAATAAATATAACATTTATTTAATTATAGAGAGAAAAGGCTAATGAATAATTAAATAATTGAAATAATTATTTAATTATAGAAGAAGAGGGAAAAGTTAAATTTTGAATTAAAATAATATTTAATTCAAAAGTGGGCAAAAAGGACCATTTAAGGCATAAAGAAGTATAAATTTGAATAAGGTGGGCCCGAACAAGTGTGAAAATGTAAAGAGATACATTTTTCTATGCTACAGTTATGCTTTAGGTCTTGCAATTATGAAGGTGTGTTGATGGTGTTGGTAGTTTACCTCAGTCATGAGGATTTGAGGTTTGGTGCTTCAGAAGATAGTTTTTCAAGTAATAGTGTTTGGCAGAGTAGTTTGAGTGTAATGGGTTTGTACATTCTTCAAGTGGAATTTTATGCAAAGGAGTTTGTTGGATTTTAGGGTGTTTGAGGAATATTATAGATCATGTTCAAGCATGTTGTGTGGTTTGCAAGTCATCCTTGGGTTTGAGGAAGTGCATACTTAAAAGTTTAATGATGTTTGCACGGGTAACGACTGACCTAGTGTTTACACTACATGTGAAGGATAAATTTTGTTTAAGGAAGCATGTAGTTAAGTGGTGTTGTTGATTTGGGTCCCAATTAAGTTTTGATGTGGTCAACATTCACTTGTATTCAACACAAAAAGTGTTTTGGTGCCGACCTAATTTCAATTTGTACGTTTAAGGTGCATTATCAACCTTGGAAAGAGTTTCAAGGTTGAGGAAGGTATAAATATGAGTTGAATTGTTGAAGGAGGTCAAGATAGATGAAAGGGTAAAGTGTGTGATGTGAATTGCAAAATTGTAGAGTGCAAAATTGAGTAGAGTGGTGCAAGCTTTCAAGTTTTGGATTACTAGACGAAGTGAGTAGAAGGTGTCTGCAATCATTCAAACATAATGAAAAGGTGTTGGATCTATTGTGGTGGATTCTCTATTGCATTGAGATTATGTTCTCTGTGTAACATTTCTTCTCTATCTTCTTTTCTTATTTCAACAGTGAGCCTTGGCTGTGAGCCTTTCAGGGCAATGTGCCCCTTCTAGTAGTGAGCCGTTGTAATCAGTTTTGCAATTACTTATATTGTGAGATAATCCTCATTGTGGTTTTTCCCTCCTTGGGTTTTCCACATAAATCAGGTGTTCTCTTGTGAAAGGTGTTAAATTTGTTTCAGTTTATGTTATTTACTTTTCATTCTAATTCATCATAATAGAGTAAGGGTTTAATGAATGCTTGTGGATCTGAATGTTAATGAGGGTTTTGATATTTTGATAAGATACAAATGATTCACCCCCCTCTTAGTTGTCTTGTTCGTTCAACAATTTGTATCAGAGCAAGGTTCCTTAGGGAAAATCTTAACAGCTTGAGGTAGATCAGGGATGGTGAACAAGAAGGAGATCCCTATGTTTGATGACACAGATTATGCATTCTGGAAGACAAAGATGGAAGGCTATCTAGTTTACCTTAGATATGATGTTTGGAAGTCAATGAAGACTCAATATAAAATTCCTACAAATGGACTGAGCACAAGTGATGAGACCAAGGACTATGAAATAAATGGTAAAGAAAGGTTTATTCTTTTGAGTGGTCTTGCAAATTTTGAATTAGTGAAAGTTATGGATTTGAAAACTGCTAAAGAAATTTGGGATAAGTTGGAAATCATTTATGAAGGAGATGATATGGTCAAACAAGCTAAGATGTAGAACTTGAAAATCACATTTGAGAACTTAAGGATGTCTGAAGATGAAAAAATTACAAGCTATATGTAGAGGGTAGATGAAGTGGTGAGCTGCATCAGAGGTCTTGGAGGTAAGGTCAAAGAACCTAAAGTGGTAAAGAAAATTCTTAGAACCCTTACTAAAGCTTACGATTATAAAGTTGTTATTGAGGAATCCAAAAATCTTGATCAGTACTCTAGAGATAAATTTATGAATCTATAATTGCATTTGAGATGAGAGGGTTTGATACTAACAATGGTGCAAAAGTTGAGACTACTTTTAAGGCTAGAAAATCAGAGAAGATTGAAGATTCAGATCATGATGATATTGATGATGTGGAAGCTAACTTTGTGAGAAGGATGAAAAATGGCACTGGTAATTACAAAGGTAAATTACCTTTCAAATGTTTCAGTTGTGGAAAAATATGTCACTATGCTTCAATATGTCCAAATAGAAGTATGAACAACAAGAATAAGGAAAACAAAGGTAAGATGATCAAGAAAAGCTATTATGTTAGAGGAAATGCAAGTATTTTTGATGATGAATCTAATTATGGAGATTGTGATGATAATGAACGCTTGTTCATGGTTTTAAAAGATGAATCTATTTTTGCTAACTCTAAAAGATGTGTGAAGGAAAGTGCTCCAGAGACAAAGGATAAGACTGAAGGTACTTTGGTATCTTCTTTTCATGTTAGATAAGATAATAACTATTGGATCATTGATAGTGGTTTCTCAAATCATATGACTGAAGACAAGAGTAAGTTTGTTAAACTTGAAAATTATGATGGACTTGTTAGATTTGGAGATGATTCAAGAGCTAAGATTTGTGAAATAGGTTCAATCAATTTTGATGGAAAGCATAATATTGATGATGTTTATTATGTCAAGGGTTTAAGGCATAAATTTTGAGTGTTGGACAAATATATAGCAAAGTATATAATCTTATGTTTTAGGATGATGGATGTGAAATTAGAAAAAGGTCTAAAACTGTCATTGCTGCTAGAAAGAGGATAGATGGAAATGTTTATCAGCTAAAGGGTGCTAATGGTCATTGTTTTATGACTCAGATAAATTAAATCTAGTTATGGAACATGAGGATGCATTACATTAATTTTGATAATTTGGTTAGAATCAGTTCAGTTCAAGTAGTAAGAGATTTTTCAAGAATTAAAAAGCCTATCAATGTTGTTTGCAAGGAGTGTCATATTGGAAAGTAAGCAAGAAGTTTCAAGGGTAAAGAAAATTCTACAAAATTTTTGGAATTGGTGAATACAAACCTTTGTGGTCCTACAAGGGTAAGAAGTCTTCAAGGTGATAGGTATTTCATGTTTTTGATTGATGCTTATTCTAGAATGATGATGCAGAGTCGGGGTTCAAAACCTTCAACCATCACAAATAGATTAGTTTCAAACAACTCTTCAATCAAAAAACTTTCAAATTTCTGTCCTCCTCACCATTCATATTTATGGCATACAAATTATCATTACATCAAACAAATCAATAATGCATTATTTTGTTAAACCCTCATTTCACCAAGGGTTATGACAATATTTACTATGAAAAGACACACAAAAAACCTCCATATCTTTCCCAAATAATCAAATAATTAAAATAAATTTGTAGGAACCTTGTGAATCAATGTAAAGAAGACTCTCATCAAGTTTGAGCCTTTTTTGACGGTGCAATACAAATATATAGTTTTCTTAATGCTTGTTGGAAACCCTAGTTTTATCACATACCTACTCTCACCAATAATGTCATAACTCTTTCAAAACATAATGAAAATTGATAAAAAAAAGGAAATGAAACTAGACTCATTTATCCATCATTTCCCATTGGTTTCAGACCATTATTGTACCGTACCAATCCGTACCATGTATTTCTTTTGAACTGTTATAGAAAAATCAGTCATTCAGGACAACCTATACCAAAAATGCCATAACTTCTACAAATCTCAATAAAAATTGATGAGACAAATTGAAAATGAAAATAGGTTCTCATAAATAACTCCTCAAACCATTTTTATATTGTTATATGAAATATACAATCCATACAAACCAAGAGAACATTCTGCAACATGAGAAACAAATTCAGAAATAATGCACAAAAACAAGGGTTTCTTCTTCTTCACAATTTCCAACCATCTCCAACCCCTAAATTTGAGTTGGAATTACATATTTATCATATTAAAACCATTTCTAACTTCCCAACAAACTAATAAACTTTTACATGATCTTGAATCTTCATATTCCCATTCTTGCAATTTTGCAAGAATTGACAACTTTTAACCATAATTGCAAAATGACGCAACCAAGAACTCCTAGGACATAAAATAGACTCAAACATGTTCAAAATGGTCTAAATGACCTTATTAAAAGCTTAGATCACCTAAATAACTCAAACTTCACAAATTGGCCTCATGGAGGCTTAAACCTGACAAGGTGTTCCTGCACCATACTCTCGGTCAAAAAGAAACTCAAGTCACTTGAATGAGGACCTACAAATGAATGAGAACTTGCATTAATAATCTGCTTCATCTTGAATCTAGGTTTACCCTTTCTTAAGGGTGCAATCACAACAAGAAAATAATGTATTCCATCCTCTTGCTTCCCATCAAATGCATGCTTAAACTCATCCACCTTAGCAAATTGCCTTTAAGATTTTCACCTTTATTTTCCATCTTTTTTATCTAATATTTTTCCCCTATGACTGCTGATTTATCAAGTTCACTAACCTTTGTTGTGACAAAAACTGGAAGACCATTATCCTCTTTGGAAAATAATGAAGAAAACACCATTTCAACATACCTTTGAAACCAACCGTAATCCTCCAAAACCAATTCATCCTTGACCTTCAAAAAATCAACTCTTGACACCAACTAAATATCATTTCCCTCCAAAATCAAATCATTCTTCAAGTTTGCTATCTTGGTACCTTCAAATTTTGGAATGACTGCAACCTCCATGCATTCTTCTTCTTCTACCATCATCACTTTGGCTTGCTTGATTTTTTCATCATCTTCCTTTATCAACAAAGGTTCCTTCACATCTAGTTTTACTACTCCCATTTGTTGTCTCCTCTGAATAATCTTTCTAATAGGCCATGTGACCTTCCTCTTAACTAATAAGTGCTAACTTTGCAACCGCTGCATCACAATCTTCCATCTCTCTTCCATGATTTCCATAGCCTGCTTCAAATCTTTTATCTCTTGGTCAATTTTCATTTGTTTTTCCTTTTCTCTTTCCCCTCTGTTTCTTTCTTGTTTCCTCTTTTGTGAACCATCAACCTGCAAGTACTTCTTCAACACATCCTTTCTTCTCTCTTTTCCAAGTAAGTCTTTTTCACCTTGCTTCTCTTGTCTTTGTGACACATCACCTAGGTTTCCTCTCTTCTTCACTACCTAGTCTCTTGGCATCTAGGTTCTCTCCTCAACTTGCAAAAAGGTAATACACAAACACACAACCTTTCTTTCCCAGAGTCTTCTAGCTCTGATACCAATTGATGCAGAGCAGGGTTTCAAAACCTTCAATCATCACAAATAGATCAGTTTCAAACAACTCTTCAATCACAAAACTTTCAACTTGATGTCCTCCTAACCATTCATATTGATGACATACAAATGATCATTATATCAAACAACTCAACAATGCACTATTTTGTTAAACCTTCATTTCACCAAGGGTTATGACAATATTTACTATGAAAAGACACACAAAAAACCTCCATATCTTTCCGAAATGATCAAATAATTCAAATCCCTTTGTAGGAACCTTGTACAGAAATGTAAAGAAGACTCTCACCAAGTTTGAGCCGTTTTGGATGGTGCAATACAAAGATATAGTTTTCTTAATGCTTGTTGGAAATCCTAGTTTTATCACAGACCTGCTCTCACCAAAAATGTCATAACTCTTTCAAAACTTAATGAAAATTGATCAAAAAAAAGGAAATGAAACTAGAATCATTTATCTATCATTTACCATTGGCTTCAGACCATTACTTTACCATACCAATCTGTACCATGTATTTCTTTTGGACTGTTATAGAAAAAATCAGTCATTCAGAACAGCTTGTACCAAAAATGCCATAACTTTCACAAATCTCAATAAAAATTGATGAGACCAATTGAAAATGAAATTATATTCTCATAAATAACTTCTAAAACCAGTTTTATATTGTTATATGATAGATACAATCCATACAAACCAAGAGAACATTCTACAACATGAGAAAAAAATTTAGAAATAATGCACAAAAACAAGGGTTTCTTCTTCACAATTTCCAACCATCTCCAACCCCCAAATTCGAGTTGGAATTACATATTTATCATATTAAAACCATTTATAACTTCCCAACTAAATAATCAACTTCTACATGATCTTGACTCTTCATATTCCCATTCTTGCATTTTTGCAACTTTTCAATATGACAATTTTGCAAGAATTGACAACTTTTAACCATAATTGCAAAATGACCCAACCAAGAACTCCTAGGACATAAAATAGACTCAAACATGTTCAAAATGGTCTAAATGAACTTATTACAAGCTTAGATCACCTAACTAACTCAAACTTCACAAATTGGCCTCGTGAGGCTTAAACCTGACAAGGTGCTCCTACACCAAATGACATGGGTTACTTTTCTTAAATAAAAATATGAAGCACTAGATAGATTCAAATCATTTAAAGTTATGGTTGAGAATGAGATGGATTTGAAGATAAAATGTTTGAGGTATGATAGAGGTGGAGAATTCACCTCTAATGACTTTAACATGTTTTTTGAGAATCATGGCATAAAGAGGCTCTGATTTGCGCCTAGGACTTCTCAACAAAATGGAGTGGTTGAAAGGAAAAAAAGACTATTCAAGAAGCTGTAAGGACTATGATGAAAGAAGCTAACCCATCAAAGGTGTACTAGAGAGAAGAAATTCATACTATTGTTTACACACTTAATAGAGTTCAAGCAAAACAAACAACACAAAACTCCCTATGAGTTGTGGTATGGAAGGATCCCTACTGTCAAGTAATTTAGAGTATATGGAAGCAAATGTTATATTAGAAGAGATGATGAAAACTTATGAAAGTTTGATGCGAGGTCCGATGAAGGTATCTTCCTTGGATATTCTACTAAAATCAAAGCTTACAAATGTTACAACAAAATATTGAGAAAGATTGTTGAGAGTGCAAGTGTCAAAGTTGATGAAGATTTGCAGAATTCAGTAGTGATAGATGGATATGAATCAGATGAACCTGCTTGTAGAGAAGAAGAAAAAAATAAGGAATAAGAAGTGAAAGGTGAAGAGGAAGAAGCTCTCGAAAAGACCTCTAGAATCCCTAAGTATGTGTAGAGAAATCATTCTGAAGAACAAATCATTGGAGACAAAAGCAAAGGTGTGTTGACAAGAAAGAAAGCTACTGAAGAAGAGGTAAGTTTGTGTCTACTTTCTAAAGTTGAACCTAAAATAGTGATTGAGGCATGCAAAGATGAACATTAGATGAAAGAAATAGAAGAAATTATGCAGATTGAGAAGAATCAAACTTGGGAACTTGTCCCAAGATTAGCAAACAAAAAAAAAAGATCTAAGTGGGTGTTCAGAAACAAACTAAATTAGAATGGAGAAGTGGTAAGGAAAAAAGAAAGACTTGTATGAAAATGCTATGCACAAGTTGAAGGAATAGAATTTGAAGAGACATTTTCCCTAGTGGCAAGAATGGAAACTATCAGGATGTTTTTGGCTTTTGTAGCACATAAGGATTTCAAAGTTTATTATATGGATGTGAAGTCTACTTTCTTGAATGGAGAGTTGGAATAAGTATACATGGAAAAACCAAAAGGATTTTAGTTATCAGATAAACCTAATAAGATCTGTAGATTGAAGAAGTCATTTAATGGATTGAAGCAAGCTCTTAGAGCCTGGTATGCAAGGTTGGAAAAGTATTTGATACAACAAGGATTCAATAAAGGAACCACATATAGTAATCTTTACTTTAAGGTTGAAAAAGATCACATCTTGATTGTAGTTGTGTATGTTGATGACATAATTTTTGGAGTCAATCAAGCTATGTGTAAGAAGTTTACAAAAGAGATGCAGAAAGAGTTTGAGATGTCTATGTTTGGGGAGATAAATTTATTCCTTGGGATACAAATCAATCAAATAGATAAAGGCATATTCATTTCACAGTCAAAGTATGTCAAAGAGATGTTGAAGAAGTTTTGAATGGAAGACTCCAAACTAGTATACACTCCTATGGTTATTAGTTGTAAATTGAGCAAGGATGATGAAACCCCTAAGGCTGATTAGAGCAAGTAGAAATACATGATTGGTGGACTGCTATATCTAACTGTTACTAGATAGGATATCATGCATATAGTTTGTCTTGTGGCTAGATTTCAAGAAGATCCTAGGGAGAAACATGTTGCAATAGTGAATAGGATATTTAGATACTTAAAGGGAACTTCAGATCATGGATTGTGATATCCAAAGGATACTAATTTCACATTGAGTGCTTACACAAATGCAGATTGGGCTGGTTGTGTGGATGATAGAAAAAGTACAAGCAATGGTGCATTCTTTCTTGGATGTAGATTGGTGTTATTCCTTAGTAAGAAACACAATTAAATTTCTTTATCTATTGTAGAGGCTGAGTACATTGCAACAACATCTTGATACACACAGGTGTTATGGATGAGGCAAATATTGAAGGATATCAAAGTGGTGTATTATGAGCCTATTTATATCTTTTGTGATAATACAAGTGCAATAAAAATTTCAAAGAATCTATTGATGCACTCAAGGACAAAACATATTTCAATCAAATGTCACTTTCTAAGAGAGAAGGTTGTGGAAAATGAATCGAAGCTTGAATATGTACCTAAAAAGGATGAGATTGCTGATATATTCACTAAGGCTCTTCCTAAGGATACTTTTGAGTATCTTTGGGAGAATTTGGGGTTATTTCCCCTCCTTTGGACTAGATGCATAATAAGATGCATCATTCTAGTGGATCTAAAAGATCTATCCTTTATTCTAGACTGATATTGGTGGCTATCTCTTAGGAGGAGTAGGTAGTGGCATTGCTGATTGTTGCAGATTGGTGTTTTGTCCTAAGGGGGAGTATTCAGAGCAATAAAGGAAAGGTGTTGCTAAGTAGTTGTAAGCAGATTATGTAATGTCAAAGGGGGAGAATAATGCAATTTTTTTAATCCTTTTCCATTGATGTCAAAGGGGGAGAGAACATCATGTGAAAAAGAATAATTAATAAGGGGGAGGGAGTCAAGTGAAAAATATCTAAGAGAGAGAAACATGTGAAAGAGAAATTCAGTTGAAGAAAGAGTCATGTAAGGAGGAGTGTGAGTAAAGAGTAAAAGAAAAAAGGAAATAGGTATGTTTAGAGTTGTTGTGTCTTTGATGGTTTTTCACATCATGTGTTGCCATCAATGACAAAGGGAGAGATTGTTGTAAGTATGAGAAGATTCATGTTGTCATTGATTTCAACAAGCTTGTGTTGTCATTGGTGTTAGCTATATGTGTTGAGGGAGATTGATGTTTTTGATAAATTAAGTTGCATTTATAGGGTGCAATACCCTTTACACACGGAGCCCAAAGGGCCAAAAATAGACAAAGATCAAAGTTAAAACATTAAGCCCAGACCAAAAACAATAGAAGAAACCAAAAAAACACACAGACACAATGGACCGACAACAGAGAAAGACCCATCCACCCAAAACATAGACCCAACCACTACTCGGCTAGTACCTTTCACTTCTCAATGAGAAGATTAAAGAAATCATCACCAACCCATTTAGGTCCCTCACCCTCAATCCTCTTCTCCACTTCCTCTTTGAGATTGATTTTGAAGATGAATAGTTGATATAGTTGATGCTTTGATTTGTTGCATTATGTTGTCATTAGTTAAGCTACTGGTGTTAACCTCTATTGTTAATTTGATAAGATTCCATCTATGGATGTAGTAGTGCTGAAGATGATATGAATGTGTCTTTGGTGCTTGGTTTTCAAATGCTTTTGAGAAAATTTGATAAAAAGAAAAAGTAGTGTGTTATAGTGTTGTTCTAGGTTACAGAGAGGTGTTCTAGTCTTGCTCCATATTTCTTCTTGGTTGAAGATCTGCTTATATGATTCATATATGTTGGTGAGAGGTGTTCAAAGGTGTTATATTCAAGATATGGTATGCTATATCATCATACAATAGAAGTTGTGTTCACCAATGTGTGACTGTGCATTGTAGAGGTGTATGAGAGAAATGTTTTTGCTCCACATTTCTCCGTAGTTATGCTTCAAGTCTTGTGATTCTAAAGTTGTGTTGATGGTGTTGGTAGTTTACCTTAGTCAAGAGGATTTGAGGTTTGGTGCTTTGGAAGATAGTTTTTCAAGTAACGGTGTTTAGTAGAGTAGTCTGAGTGTAATGGGTTTGTACATTCTTTAGGTGGAAGTTGTTGCGAAAGATTTTGTTGGATTTTAGGGTCTTTGAGCAATATTCCAGATCATTTTCAAGCATGGTGTGTGGTTTGAAAGTCATCCTTGGATTTGAGGAAGTGTGTACTTAAAATTTTAATGGTGTTTGCACGAGTAATGATCGACCTATTATTTACACTACATGTGAAGGATAAATATTGTTTAAGGAAGCGTGTGGTTAAGTGGTGCTATTGATTTGGGTCATGGAAATTAAATTTTTTATGTGATCTACATTCACTTCTATCCACCATGAAAGTGTTTTGGCATCAAACTAATTTGAATTTATACATTTGAGGTCCATTACCGACCTTGGAAAGGGTTTCAAGGTTGACAAAGGTATAAATATGAGTTGAATTGTTGAAGAAGGTCAAGATAGGTGAAAGTGTGAAGTGTGTGATGTGAATGATGTGAATTGCAGAATTGTAGTGTGAAATTGAGCACAATAGTGTGAGATTTCAAGTGTTGGATTACCAGATGTGTTGGTTAATTTTTTAGAACCAAACTTGATCTCAACCATTATCTATGAATTTTCCATAATTCAATAGCCAATAATAGTGACTTGGATTGGCCAAAAAATAGGTAGAATCTTGCTAGGCTTTACCTCTACACTTCAAGCTCTACGAGACCTAGGAGGGTGATCCTTACAATGTTTTAAATGATACTCTTGTGCCAAATTACCATGAACATTGTGAATGAAAAATACATTCCTATAAGCTACCAATTAGATATAATCCTTCAAGAATTTGACCGATCCTCTAAAAAATTACTATCTAAAGCAAGGAATGGGTGGTTCTCATAAGACTTTACAACAATTTAAGGTGTGTAAGTGATTTTCATTAAGATTGTGTTCTTTGATAGGCATGGGCCAACTCATTGACATAAAAAATGACCAAATTAATAGACCAATGTTTTATCCATGGGTAACAGATTCAACTTTTCAACAAACTATAATACATCAGTAATTAAAATCAACATTTATAGACTATTGTTATATTTCTTTGCAATACACAACTCAAGATATCCAAAAACATAAACTACTTATTAATCCTTGTACTTCATCACACATATCTATGAGTTCATTAAAGCATTTAATTAGTTCTTTGAAAAAAAGTAGAAATAAAACCATACATTCAACCAAAATGATTGAAGATAAATAAAAGATCCTTGATCATTTTATTCATAATTTGAGAAACATAGTACACAGGAGAGAAATTGTTCCAAAATTTGCAATTCTCATTCATATGCCATTATTGCTGTAAAACTATTATGCCTATTACAAACTATAATTCATACCTAAGACTCAAAACTATTCTATTCCTTTGTGCTTAATTTACAAAATTGCTATTACATGAGTTCAAGACTCTCTCCAACCAAAGACCCATGCAATTGGCCTTGAATTCCCATTTATAGAAACATGGGAGCAACAAGCTTTGGGACAAATTACACATACAATCACATTTTATTTTTGAAATTCATTTGCAATTGAATTTCAAAACTTCCCAAGTGGTTATATTTTTATTTCCATGAGGGGGAAAGCATATAAGAAAAAAAATCTTTCCATTTGCTGAAGAAGATTTTACCGCCTTCCAAAAGACATCTTTCAACCATTGTAGCAACATGAAAACATATTTTCTTCAATCCAAAATTGTTTTCCACGTACACATCAAGTCAGCAAAAACTTTAAAGCAAGAAACAAATAAAAAGAGAGAGCAGATCCCATCCACACCACCACATTTGTCATCAATCTTCATAACTGAGAGGATACAACATTTTGCAATACTTCAAAATAGGTTTAATTTGTAAATTTTTTGAGCCATGTGTTGTAATCCCCCTCAGTTGGCCATTGCATATCCAACAACTTCTACACTTTTGTATTATGCTGGTTGTATCTTGCATCAATTAGCACCCTGACCTCTTTGACAAATTTATCCATTCTCATCTCTATTCTTGTCATATTATCTATGTTAGGATTCAACATAGAATAATTAATGAGACTAAGCATCATCTTAGAATGTGGGAGTAGATCTACCAACTCCTCCTTTCATTTGGTAAATTTCTTCAATTCACCCTTTTCATTCAATATCTTGGGCATACCATGCCCTTCCATTTCTCTAAACATTCTCAATTTATTTTGTAGTTGCATTCCCAACTTTCCATGAAAAGTTGTGATCTCATTTACCAAATTAGTTTCCTTCAATAAATCAGGAATGTTGGTGGGAGCTTTAGGGTCTTCCTACATCTAAGGCATCATTTATTTCAATGTCCGCACCCTAGTAATCCACTTACTCCATTTAGTTTGGAATGCCTTTTGAAATTGTAAATATTTTATGTTGGCCTCATGAATGTTCTTGTAAACATCCCATATAGTGTTAGCTTTATTCACTAAATTTGTCACTCCATGCTTCAACACATCATCAAAAATATCATTAGCCACCTTAACTATCTCTTCTTTGACTTTCTTTGTTTTCAATTCTTGTTTCAAACTTTAAATCCTCAATGACATGGTTTCTCTGTCTTGTGTAGAAAAATTTGAAGCAAAAGTTGTTGTAGAGGGAAAACCCCTAGATGTACTGGTAGAAGTGGCAAGTACCTTATTGTGCTCATCCATCGATTTATTGTACTTATCCAACAAATTTTTATAATCATTCTCTGTGATTTGGGCTGTATCTACACTCAACATAGCAACATTGCATAGTGAATTATGTAGCTGTTGTGGCAATCATTTTAGTAGAAATTTTGACAACGACAACTCCAATTTGCTTCTCCATAGGCATTATTACTTTAGGTTTCCTTGTATTTGGTGCCATAGACCAAATAGCAAGTATATGTAGCTTAGGGAACTTAAAACCTGAGACAAAAAATTTACTATCAAAAATTTCATCATAAATGAAGGCATCTAGATCTTTTCTGATTGCATCTAATGCAATGGAAGATGATAGCTCCCATCTAGGAAATAGTAGAATCCTACTTCCCTTATCCAGGGCTCTTGCATCCTGTGGTGACATGACAACAATTTCCTGCATTATTTTTCCCTCTTCCTCCTTCCCAACTTCATCTTGCAAGGAGGGGTCAACCTTCTCCTTTGCCTCTTCTATTCTCTTCTTTATATCAGAGCCTTTCAAATGAATAACAAAGTATTTGAACTCCTTTTTCTTAACAAATGCATCATCACACATAAAATCATCACAAGCCTTTATTATGATATCATCATCCTCAACTTCATCATATTCCCATTTTATTATTCTACTCTTGGGAAAATCAATATTCAAAGCATCTTCTTTAATAGGATATGGGAATCTCTGATCCACCTCCTCCTCCACTGGGATGCATTCTGCATATTCCTCAGGTGCATATCCTTCATCTCCTTGCTCTATTTCTGAATATGTGACCAATGAGGTAATTGCAGATTGTTTTCTTGTCTCTTTTGTTTGCACTACACTGTCTTGAGCTAAAGACTGAGCTGGTTGGCTCCTTATTTGTGCATCATGATTTTATTAGGCCTCCTTGGCCTTTATTTCAACTTGTTTTACTTTTTCAAAGAAAATTTTATCATTAAAATCTCCAAGCATTAACTTAGCTTGTACAAATTTGTCCTATACCTCAGAGTAAGGACTAATATAAAAGGGGTTTTCTTTTAGCATCTTTTCTTCAATTGTACAGATCTTCCTCCATACACTCTTCCTATTTACAACTTCTTCATTAGGAGATAGGTTTCTGATCAAATCCTCTTGATAGAGGAACTAATGTTGTCTCCTTGATGATCCTCTTGCTCTTCTCTCAATAGAAATAACCCCCTTACAGTCACAATACCTTATAATATCTTGTTTCATTGTATAATTGTTTAAGAGAGACCCAAATATCTCAATTCCCTCCTTTGAAGAGCAAGTAAAATAAGCAAATCCATAATTAGGGTTCATCAAGGATGTCTTCCTTGATTTTCTAAAATGTTCCTTATCCATGGCATCAAGCTGCCACATTATCTCCATGAATGCTTTCCTATCAAACACATATGTAGGTAGTCGGTGAGGTGGCACTAGGGATCCATATATCCTGATTGTAGTATAGTTGGAATGGAGGTACCAATCCCACCAATTTAATTTTTGTGCAGTGCCTTCCTCATACTCCAAAGGCCTCAATATTTGTTTCACACCCCTTGAGATTCTGTAAACGGGCTTTAAGCCCAACTTCTCTAGCACCAAAAACTTAAAAACATTGCAAAATGAAGTATAGTCAGATTCAGGATAGTGCACATCCCAGACATGGGTCCACATTTGCACAGGAAACTCATTGTCCATGTTATCCATTTCTCTCAATTTCATGAAACTCCTAAACACCTTTCTGCCTTTCCACAACAAAATGTGCATGAAGAAAGAGTAATGTCTGCAAGACAATGGGGGTGTTGTGTCCTTCATCTTTATCAAGTCTTCATGCAAGTGATTAGCAATATAAAAAGCATAATTAAAAACCCTGTTTTGATACTTGTTTTGAATATCGATTGCTAAAAACATTAAAGCAACATCCATTCTTATGTCAAAATTCTTGTGTAGGACTTGGCATTATGCATAGTTTGCATTTTTGAAATAGTCCTCAAAATCATCACAATTAAATTGCTCCAACTCTAGAGGAATAAAAGGCACACTATTCTTCTTCAAGTCACATCTTATATGCCTTGGGAAAACATTTTTTCTATATGAAAATCTATTTTTCTCATATTCATTATACAGTGCATGGAACTTAATGGATTCCGTAGTAGATGGATTCAAGTTAAAGACTTCCACTATTTGGCTTTTTGAAATTTCCAGCATGGTAACAAAGTCTAGAAATCTTTTGATTGTTCTTTTTGTAGGGTTATAACATCTTGCAAATTCAAGCATCAAATCCACCTCCACAAACACATTGGGGCAAACCAATTTACCAATATCACAAGTCCATAAATGATAGGTGGGATGACTTGAAAATCTCCTTTTGAAAGCATATATAAATAAATCCCAACCACTCTACAGTAGCACCACATCACCAACCCCAATAGCTAAATCCCGAAAGTGAGCTATCAATACCCCTTCACCAGTTTTCCTCTTTTCCACAGGTTTAATTTCTATAGCAAGGTGCTTAGAGGCTTCTTCCATAAACCTAGAATAGTCTCTTTTGACAAATCTCTTCTTTGCAGGTGCCTCTGACACCTCTGGCTTAGGTTTGGGTGTGTCATCTCGAGGTTTAGGTATTTTGACCCTTTTTTGCTTAGGTTTCCTCTCTGGTTTGGCTAAAGATTCAATGGGTTCACTCATTTTTATAGTGTAATAAAACTAAGGTTCCAAGATAACTATGAATAACAATTTTATTCTTTGAATTCATATGGTTCAAATAAATTTCACTCCTCTACCCCAAACCCTACGTATAAAAATTGCAATTCCCTTACTAACAGAGAGAAACAACCCTAAATTGCAAACTCTAGCTAATTACTCAATTCCTTAATCAGCCAATGCTATAAAACTACTCATAGAGGTCAAGAATTCAACTTACCCGAGAAAACTAGCAGTTTTTTTTTCAAAATTTTCTTTCCTTGGAGCATCGCCTTCTTCTTTTCTTCACTTAACCAGTTCTTCAGCTCTCGATGATTGAAATTGTGGAAGAAAAATGATCAAAAACCCTCTTTATGTCTTAGAGTTGGAGTGTCTTCTCCATTAATGTCTGATAGATAGCTCACACGAGCAAACTGGCAAGTATCCATTCAAGTTTATATACCAACCATTGATCTTCTTTGATTTAAAACATGATCTACGGCTCTCCTCAACCATGGCTTTATGCTTTCATAAATGTGCTTTAAAATGGAAATGATACTCTAGGAAGCTACCATGTAGCCATCCACGTGCTCATAGTGCTTTTGGACTCCATTGTTCATTGCAGTAATGCCTCAAGGTTAGATCCATACTTCGGCAATAAATGATAATACCTCTAATGGAAGGAATATTCCTGATTATGTTCTCCATCGCTTGTCACTGAAGTATGGAAAAGTTACATGTATACTTCAATGAAGAGAAAAATCTAGTGATACAAAGATATAGCCTTAGTACATCGCTCATAATAGTAGTTGATTTGGAGATGAAAGTTCTTTCAATGACGAGTGAAATGAGCGATGACACAAGATACTGACAAGTGGCACGATCACAACCCTCCATTCTCAACCTTCCTATCACTCATCGCTGTATTTGAAATAAGTGATAAAACCTTTCTACGATGGCACAATATAAGGCAGAACTTGTGTTCATTGCATTTCAATAAAGTGGAGCCAAGGAACCAAAATTCTTTAGCGATAAGCGATATGAAACATATATAGATCACCGCTCATTGTGGTAGTTAAACATGAAGACCAAAAACTTTCAACGACACATGATATAGAAGAAAATTAGAGGTTCATCGCTCATCGCTATAATGAACCTGATGGGTGAAAAGGCTTCGACGATGAGTGATACAAGGACTTAAGTGGTGGAAATGTGCACATGCATAAAGTTTGTTTTAAAAGAGAGTGCCTAGGAAGAATGTAGGACAAGGACTCAAAAGGACTTGAGGTTATTGTGCAAAGGATGTAAGGGCCAAAAATTCAGATCGTTCAAATTTATAAAAATTAAATCCCAAGACCAAAGTAATGAGGGAAATATTGTGCAATGAGTAGACACAAAATTCTAACCACAAGGGGCCAGTAACAGAATGAACCCAAAGGTATAAGATATAACTAAGACAACTTAGAACCGGCCATAACAGGTCAACGAAGGATTGGACCCAATAACAAGGGTTTTGAAATATGAAAATATTCTATGTAAGAGCCACACATAACATAAAACCCTAAACCCCATTCATATCAGACCAATAAACCACTAAAGTGAAGACATTTTAGACTAGTGGAACAAGAGAATTTGAAGGTTCCTGTTGGAAAAATAGGACATACAACTAAGAGGGGGGGTGAATCAGTTGTCACAAAATATTAAACTTTTCAATATTTACTTAACTTTAATCTTAGATCCGATGAATGAACAGTAAACCATAAGCAATCAACACACCAGAAACACAAAGAACACCAATTTTTTTTTACGTGGAAACCCTGTTAGGGGAAAAACCATGGTGGATGCTAGTCCACAATATTATACCCTGTTAAAACTATAATGAAAATAGTAAGAGATACACATGCATTCGGGCACCTTACTAGAGCTCACTACTCCATTACAATAGGGCTCACTTCCCAACAATACAAAATAGGATCAAATCCAGAGGGTATGAACTGAGAAAATAGCTTCTACACAAGCCTGATTACAGTTCCAGTTAAGCACAAAAAAACTCCACTCTTCACTCTCACTCTACTTTGCAATCGAGTGAATAGATCAATGTTCGCATAGTTTCACTATCTATACTTTTCTACATACACACACTAACTTCGCTCAACCAATCACTCATATATATTCTCATTATGGAATTATGTCAACCACTTAGTTCGCTAGAAAAATAAAACATATTTACAATGTCTACCCAAATTAACAATTAAATTTTCAATGTGAATTAATCATCGTCAGCCAATACAATGATGCAAGCCAAAACAATATCCACGAGCATGCCAAACATTCAAATTTCAATCTCTAAGGATGCGCAGCATGTACCACCATCATATCGGCCGGAACATGAAAGCCCAAACATGCACAAGAAAAATCTTTGACCACGAGCACATGATCAATGCGAGAGCGTACAAAAATGATGGAGAATGATCTAGAAACATCCAAAAAACACACTAGGAATTAATAAGGCATCAAAAACTTAGAATTACAAAATTCAGTCAAGAACAACGACGAGACCACAAAAATATTGTGAGAACACAGCACATTAATTTTCACATGAACCTTCGAAACTTCCAAGCCGGGTGAAATAGATACTCTGATAATAAACCCTTTGTCCAACTTCTTTGATCTTTAACATACATAAAAATCGTTCATGACCTTCACTATTCCACTGGCAACCTGCAACTCTCAATTTTCTCAATATCCTCGACATATACAACCTTCAGTACAATAATGCTAATAGTGTTGACATCAATGACAACCACATATCAAAAACACAACCAAAACATTTGAAAAACTTCCAATAGTTCCACCAGTGGCTTCGACTGGGGACGCATGCCTCTCCTAGGCATGGTGATATTTTTTAGATCTCATGGTCAAAGTAGACCAATCACAAGGACACCAAAAACTAGGGACCTACCTGAATAAGGCAAGAAGACCAAACCCAAGCAAACCAACATATATACAAAATTTACAGGACTGTACAATGTACATGGAAAAGAGCATATTTCAAGAGAAGTATGGCTTCAAGAACTATCCATGTATTGGTATTTCAAGAAGTTCACCTGTTAAGCTCTATAGAAAGTATGAATCTTCACCATGTGTGTTTGACACTAGATAAGGACCTAACCACAGTGCTTCAAATTTTCCGTGCTTTCCATTATCTTGAGCTCATGCGTTCCACATAAATACCATACTCCCCACTTCAAATTTTATGGGAGAAGATTTCCCATCATACAAGTGCTTGACTTGTAGCTACATTTTTTCATTTTTATAATGAGATTGTCTTCTAGTTTCATCTAACTGTAGAATATTTTCAATCCTATGTTGCATTTCATCATAGATGTTCTCATCATACTCTTGTACAAACTTGTATATTTTTAGTAGATTATTCTGAGCTAGTCTAGCGTCCAAACCATAAACTAGACCAATTGGTGAATTTCCCATGGCTTTCTTAATAGTAACTCTATTAGCCCATAGTTCAAGCTTCAGCTTTGACTCCAAAGCTTTCTTGTTTTTCTCTATCACCCTTCTGATGATTTTCATTAAAATTTTGTTGCTAGATTTAGCCTGACCATTCCCTTGAGGATGGTAAAGGGGAAGAATAAAAAATCTATATTCCATGTTTGTCACAAAATATCTAAACTCATTAGATCTAAAACACATGACATTATCTGCAATAATCTTCTCTGGGACTCCAAATCTGATTAGAATTTTGTTCATCAGGAAATCTATCACCACTTTACTTGTTTCCTTCTTTGTGGGCATTTCTTCCACCCACTTTGTGAAATAGTCAGTTGCAAGAAGGATACATGAATGTCCCCCACTGGATTTTTTCTGATATCTCACCAATGAAGTCTATACCCCATTGTTGGAAAGGGGCCTAAACTGAAATAAGCCTGAGTGGTAAACTCCCTAAAAACTTTAGCTTCTTTGAAAATATCTGGCAAGCATCACAAGTATTAACAAACTTGTGGGCATCCTTAAAAACTATAGGCCACCAAAATCCTGCCCTCAAAATCTTGTGAGCAGTTGTTTTATCCATGTAGTGGTCACCACACACTCCATTGTGCATTTCTTGCAAAAGTTCCAATGCCTATTTGCCATCAACACACTTGAGAAATACACCATCTGGGTTTCTCCACCAAAGTTCATTATCAATAACAACATATTTAATGGAATGCAACTTCAAAGTTATTTTCTCATTATCAACCATATTCTTAGGACACTACATAGTTTGTAAATACTGAACAATTCTTCTATACCATCCACAAATTTGCATATCACAGATAGGTGCAACATCAACACATTCAAC
>VDFB02147179.1:0-14765 GCA_007258455.2 Sequoia sempervirens | reverse complement strand
GTAATCTCTCTTTCTTTCTTGAGGGCTTTTTTGTATTTGAGGTTTCTTCCTTTCTATGCAGACCTCTGGTGCTCCTGCAACTCTCTTAGCTTTGTACTCTCAACTCTCTTTTTATTAATAAAATCTTTTTGTGGCTGTCACCTTTATTTAAAGAAGAAGTGTATAAATAGTTTACACATAGAATTATTCTTCCCATATATAGTGAATAATGTAACCAATAGGATAAAAACAAATTTGAACACATAAGAATAGAACATAACTAAGATTAAAAAAAATCGACAATCCCAAATGGCTTATGAATAGTTTTTGGGTCCAAAAGGGGGTATAATTTTTCTTAAAAGTTCTTAAGTTATGACCAAAATATATTACGCCTACCAAAATTCCCAACTAGTACATGAATTACCTCATTTCTACCATATTCATTGATTATACATCAACTACCTCACATCATAGCTCAAATATGTGACATGGTTAGTACATCATTAAAAATTCCTCAAATAAGCTATAAATAAATTTTGATGATAAATTACTATACATATTAAAAAAAATAAAAAATTCTAAGTTGACAAAGATATAGTAGAAGTTATATTAATAAAGAATAGTAATTAAGAGAGTAATCATGATGAAAATTAATATATATTTTTTTTCATATTATACTCATCATAATTAAATATATAAAATATGAAATTTATAATTTTTCTAATTATACAAAATACATTTAAATAAATATTTATTCAAGGTGTTATAAATACTATTAGGTATCTTATTTGGAAATGTGTTTTCCAATAGCAATAAATACTATTAATGATGACAAGAAATTGAAATAAAAATTTAGTTTACATTTTTAGAGTATGTAGGTGGAATTTATTTATTTATAATTTCTCAAACTCAATTTCATTCATTTACTCAACAAAATATAGTCTCATTCAATTCAATGATGATTACTTAGTCATCATAAAAACTCTTATTGCTATATTATTTCTCATCAATCAAAGAGATATTAATATATATACATAATTCCTAAACTATCCAAAATTATCTTCATAAAAATATATTCTACAAGCATAAAATACATGGATACCATATGAAGTTAAGTAACAATTTGAAGAAATTAAGTTCAATAGTAACAAAAGTTCTAGTATTACACACTATAAAATATGAAATAATAATTTATTAATAATGTAATTTAATATTCACATATAACATATCAAGTTCATTCAATATCTACAATCATGATTAGAGTTTCTAGGATATAATTATGTTAATATGTTAAGAATTGAAATAGTATTAGTTTATGGTATGTTATGGAATATTACAACCTCTAGAATATTGAAACGATTTTAAGAAAGATCATAAATTTTCCCTCTTGTGTTGAAAGTGTAAAAATTTAGATCTATTGTTTTTAGAATATTCCACACAACACATAAGTAAGAAATCATAAATTCTTCATCATATCTAAATTAAATAAACAATACTGCAAGTGACTTCAATAAAACTAATTTAAGGTGAAGTTGTTCTAATATAAATATTTTATAACTAATTTGTGAGTATGAAATACTTATCTTTCCAATTAATATCTTCATTGCAATGTTTAATTATCTCTCAGATTTCTTAAGAAATATTTAAGAGAGATCTACAAATGAGTTGTTTAAGTGATAGTGACTAAAATACATACAATAATGAAATAACACAAAAAACATGGAAAAATAAGAGTAAAACAAAAAAATTATTTAGTATTAAGGCATTTATTTTTCTTTATCATTTTTATAAATGCAAAGATATTTTATTCTTAATTTATTCAAGGAAACTAACCACCAAGTAAATAATACTCTAACACTTCCAATTTCTCTACAAATTATAGATATATGCATACTATCCCATTGTATTTACATCCCTATGCACCCAAATTATATGTTCACTAAATGAAATAAAGTAAATAAATTCATTAAAAATAACCATAATTGTGTATTTTCAAATTTAAATCAAGTTAGGCTAAAATCAAGGATTCTAAACTCTAATAAAATTAAAGACAAAAAAATTGTAGTTATTAATTTTTTTGATATTTTTTTAAGAAAAAATATAGCATACATCAAAGAAAAACTACGACTTATAGGAAAAACCTCCATGAAAAAATTATCACAACACATTCAAAATAACCATGATACATGAAAAACCATCATTTGTGATATATAAAAAAAAGACATGATACATATGAAACAATCATGAAATGTGCAATACCTCTATGATTTAAATTAAATTACTACCTTTTATCATCTAGTAGATTTTCATGAACAAAATTATATTGTGTTTCTTCTCAATTTTTTTGACAACCAAATTTATTCATATTTCTATCTATGGTTTTAAATTACCTTAAACTCGTTTATGATCACTATACACCTCTATGCATCTTTTAGACTATATTTTTTTGTTATAACTTATTATTTTTATATTGTTGGAGATTTTTTCAAGTTACATGAACCTAATCACTTTCATTAGTAAATAATAATAGTTATTTAGGTATCCAAATGTATTAAATTTCATGATATATCAAAGAGAAAAATAAATTCAAAGATACATTAGTAAATAGTTTGATGATGAGCATAAAATCATAAGTTGAATATCTATAAAATATAGTATTACAAAAATTGTAATAAAAGATCTTAATATGTTTTTCATTTCTCAACTAAAAAGTACAGGTTTAAAAAATAATATAATTCTTAATGACAAATAATCGACCAAATGGCTTTACAAAACTTTCTAACCCACTGAATTGTTGGGTAAATTATGCCCCACCAGTATAATGTATTTACTACATCAAGAACCCACCAAATCAAAGTGACTATAAGCCCCAAAAGGTCTTGCAATATGAACTTGTTGAAGTGTCTATTATTTGTGAAAATGTAGAGCTTTGAATGAAATGTCCTTACCCTTACTGCCAAAGGAACAACAAACAACATAAACCACACAAATAATGCCAACCATAGATATTTTTCATCCCACAACAAGGGTAATTGCGGATCCAAATGCTACCAACAATGCTAATAATGCTACCATTACTACAAGAAAACTAGTTTCAACCATAGGGCTATCTTCCTTCTTTCCAAAAACTGCAAATAGTAAGAGAATTGTTGACCCAATAGAAGTACCAAAAGCTATTGTGTCTGATATCACAAACACGTAGAAGAGAAAAACATAAAAAATATGTTGGCACTTTGGATCTGAATGCTACTCACGTTCTCTTAGTAGTTCTCCTCCTAATAAATCAAAGGGTGCTGCAAAAGCAACTGTTGCAATCAATACTGCATTTAAAGAAATTATTTCACTTCTCCACTTTAATTGTGTTGTGGAAATCTTTGTTTCTTTTGCCTCCACTACCACCTTTGCATTATTGATTGCCCCATTATCCTCAAGTAGCTTTACGATCTAAAATGAAAAATTTAAATAAAATAAGGGGTGTTATACTATTTAAATCAAGAATAAAAGTTATAAAAGTATGCTTAATACATAATAAAAATTAAATAAGTACATAAAATTATTATTTGAAAAGGATAACTATGCTCTTCAATTTATCCAATTAATTCAAATGTGTTAGTGGTAGAGATTAACGTATGTGTGGGGTTTTCAAAGTTAAGTATCTATGGATAGTGTGTCTTGTAAGGAATATAATATAAATATTAAATTATATTCATTTATTCAAGGATTTTTCTTTTTTTTTTATTGTAATTTATGTTCAATGGCATTTTATGCATATCATGGAATTATATTATTACATATTCACATTATTAAATAAGTATAAAATAAACTTATTTTAATGTTATGTCAAATTCACATGACTTTAAGTTGTTATTTGTTTAGTTTTTCTTATATTAATGTGTGCTATTGAATTTTTAAACATATAGAACACTATAATTTTAGGCATGTGTCAAAATTTATCTTATATTATTAAGGCTCACTAGTCTTGTCTTGAAGAGCCATTATGTCATAAGTTGTACAACATTCAAGATTCCATTCACTCAAGGATTAAATGGTCAAATAAAATAGAAAGATATGTAACTAAATAAACTTTGACCACCAATGATCTATTGTTATTAGTCACTAGATATCCATCCATAAGATTCTACCATAAAAAGGAAAGGTTTGAACTAAAGAAGGATTATTATTATTTTCATGAAAAAACCTAGTAACTAACCAAGATAGTTCATATTATTTATTTCAGGATAGTTTTAGTTTTAAAAGTATGGTTAGGTTTAATGGTTTTTTTTTTTTTTTTTTTATCATTTTTATCATTGTTTTGATCAATTGTAAATTCTATTCTCGATCTAAGTTGTAGGGTGAACTAGGGAATGATCTTTTCGATTAGTTAGTAGTTCAACAAGATCATACAATGCACAAAGGAATCATATATGCAAACCAAAACACATGAAATTCTGAAATCTTTTTGTAAGTATTGTCACTTCTCTTCATAATGAGTAAGATAATTTTATAGAGGAAAGATGATCTAAAATTGTTATGCCTCTTCTTGTAGTACCCCTCCGTTTATGCTATGCTTTCTGTTGATACTTTCTCATACTGTTAGACTTTGTTGTTTTGTTGGATACTTGGATCGCTGATTTTGAGCGATGATGGATTATTGTGTGACATGATGTTACTCTGTGTGATGTTTATTATTGTTTTCAGACATGATATGATTTAGTGTAGATGTTCATTTTCAGTTGATATTGCTATGCACATGCTTATGATGGACTAACAATATTTATTGAGTCAGTTCTCTGTGAGTGTATTGGTGTGGAGAACAGAATCGCATCACTCGCTCGCAAGTGCCCTACGATATCTGTGATTTTCTCCGCACGGTGTGCCTGTTTCAATGCTTTATATAAATATATACATGTATGTACATTGTTTGCTCGATTGCAGGATTTGCAGGTACATGACACCGACTCCACCTGTGTAATCAAGTCTGAGCATGTCAAGACTCAACGGAATTGTTGAATGGGAGATAGTAGTTAGGTTTATCCTAGTCCAATCTCTAACCTTAGTTTTAGTACGTTGTCAGTTTTTAGTTTGGGTCATAGGTTGTAATGTGTTTCTGTTGGTTAAATCGTTTTTAAAAGGTAAATGTTGGTTATTTTTTTTAATGTTAATCATTGTGTTTTATTTATTGTTATTAATTAATATTTAAATATGATTGAAATTTATTTATTTAATAATTTAATACATTAGTTAGTTTAATTAGTTAAATAGTTGATCTTTAAAAGGATTTAACTATTTGATTAAATAAATTAATTAATTAGATTAAATTATTAAGTGCATAAATTATATTGTATTTAAATAAATGAGAGAAATTAGAAATTTAAATAAAATATTATGCATGTAAATTAAATTGTGTTTGGGAATTTATTTTTAGTATTTAAATTAAATAAATAAGTTAATTGCATGTGATTTGAAAATTTGAGTTTTAAAATTTAAATTTAAATTTATTAATTAAAATTACATGCAAAATTTAAATGGAAAAACTGCCGAGAGGTGGAGAAGATATTTTCTCAACAACCTCTCGACATGTGTATGAGTGCCATAATTACTTTTGGGTTGTTGAAAATTTTTCACGGAGGATATTGAGGATCTCGGAAATTGCACGGGGTTATTCAATTGCCTCGGGGAAATTTTTCTGGGCACTGGCAAAATTATCTCTCTGTGTGTAAAAACCCAAAATTTCTTAAGAATTGGTATTTTTCTCTTTGTTGGATTTGTTATTTCTTTTGGAAAATCCTTTAAAGAATCTTGGAAGTTGGTGGTTGGATATTTTGTGGATCTCGGGATTTTCTTGGAAAAAGCTTTTGGGATTTTCAACAGGCAGAGGTTACACTTCAACTTACCGATCTTCAAGCACAGGGTTTTAGGTATTCCTCTTGTTTTCCATTGATTTCCTTTGTTTAAAAAAAAAAAATTCTCTTTGATAGATATTTGAGATTCAAGAATTCAAAGAATTTGGAAAAATATTGAAAGAAAAATTAAAAGAAACAGATTTAAAACTCTGTTTGTTTAGAAACATATTTGTTTTAGATATTTTGAGGAAATTAGTTTTGTTTTATTTATACAGCAGAAAATTTAGAGAGGATATTGCAAGTTTTTTTGGAGGATTTTAAGATTAAATTTGCTTGTTAAAATAGGAAATAAATTTAGAGAATTTTCTGTGTAAATTTATTATTTTTAAAAAAATATACTGTTAATTTTCTGTTGAAATGCACAGACTCAGTATTTTACTGTTATTGAAATGAAAATATATATATATATATATATAGTGATTTATTTTGTGAAATTTTTGATTAAATATTCCGTCGAAAAATCGTACGGAATTAAAATTCGAAACTGTTAAAAAAAACGTATGAAATTCGAATAGGGTTTCATTTTTTTTAAAAACCAGTGTTTCTATGGAGACAGTCGCGGGGGGGCTACCCCCACGGCCGTCCCCCATGGGGGAGGTGGCTGTGTGGGCAGCACCGGCAGCGCTGCCGGCACAGCCGTGCCCTCCCATGGAGGGCTCGGCTGTGTGGGCAGCCGGGCCCTGCACAATTTGTTTGTTGATTGAGGAATTTCGATTTAAAACAAATTTATTATTATTTAATATAAATATAACATGTCTTTTTATATATTATTATATATATATTATATATTAACAAATATATATGATATATATATATGTAATATATAAACATTAATATATTTAGATGTTTAGTTTCTTTTGTGAAGGAAGTATAAATAAATTTTATTGATGTTTAATGTTATTATTTTTAATCATATTACTTGTGTAATTATATGATCATAAGGTATTTTCATTTATTTTTATTTCATTACTTAATTAAAAGAAAAGAAATAATGAAAATAGATTGTGGAAATAAGAATAGATATTTATAATGAAATGTAATTTTTGTAGAATAAAAATAGATTTTGTATTAGATGGTTAAATGTTAAATCTCTAGTTCTTGATTGATTGGAAAATGAATAAAGTTGTAGATTAATAATAATTCGGTTATTCATAGTCTTTTGCTTGAGAGGATTTAATATATCCGAAATATAGACATTTAATTTCCTTGATTTGCATAAATGTGTTTTCTGGGCAAAATGGGAAAGTTTTAAACTGTTCAAGTCTTCCAGAATAAATTGGGAAAAAAGGGGTTTTATTGTTTTCAAAGTATTTCCTTTGACTTGGGTTTGTGCAAGAGCTAAACATGGTGTTTGATACTGTTAAGATTTATTTATCAATGTGAGATGTAAACTGTGCATTTGGTTAACCCTAGTCTTGAAAACCTAGAAACCTTGTTATGTTTAGGGGAGTGGCTAGTTGTAAGGGCCGACACACAAAGTGGTGTCAGGGTAACTTACAATTAGTTAAGTAAGTCAGTGAAAACTAAAGAACACAGTAGATAGATTTAAAACATTTAAACAAGATATGCTTTGCCTCGCTTATGACTCATAAGCTACTACAGTTATGAATATAAGTCGAGAAGGCCTGGAATGGCAAAATCGGTGTCTCGTTTCCTTAAGAGGCATTCGATTCCGCAAATGCGTGCAATAGGGGCCGGGTTTCGTAAGAGGTTGCCAGGGTAACCCAAGGATTGGGGGTCGGGACCTAGGAAGAAACACCAGGGTAACCATTGCATCGTTGTGATGACACTCCACCTAGAATAACAGTTAAACCTTATGTTGTGTTTCAAATCAAATGTCAAAATCTGGAAGCAATGTAACCTATAGATTGTATGTACTAGTGTCTAGGGTTAGTAGATTTGGTCTAGGTAGCCTTATTACTATCTCCTAGCACGGGGGGTGGACCTACGGGTACCACATGGTTGGGTGGAACGTGCACCTTACTCCGTTGGGTCCCCAGTATGTTCGTTGCATTGAGCGCTTCATGGATGGAGAGCTCGCACATGGATTCCTTCTATTTCTTCATCATTGTATATTGTAAAACTTGAAATGTAAAAACATCCCTCAAATGTATAAGAGGAGATCATTTGTAAAATTGTAACTGTTATTTGAACTATCTCATCAGATGGATGAGCAATGTAATATCTTATCAATGCAATGTATGGAAACGTATTTGTACCTTATTATATCTTGTATGAGAATTTAAATTATTATGCAATGTTTACTTTATGTTATGTTTTAATTGGGAGCAATGCGAAATACTTAAGTCGCTTAAGGAAAACTCAAAGTAGTGTAACGTCGTTTAACCTAAGAATGTATGCAACTAATTAACATTATATTAATACTTTAAAAAAAATTATTACACTTTTATATCACTTTTGCAACATTCTTAGGTTATTAAGATGGGGCATTACACTTCTACTTCATAAAAATTATAAAGCATCTATTTACATAAGTAGGCCATCAAATAGGATCCATAAATATGCTAAAAAGACTATGCACATGTTTTACATTGAATATGTGGACAATTGAAAATATATGTCAAACTTGCATGGTTCCAATTGTACCATAAAGACATGAGGTGTAAAAACCATATTGTGTTAGATGTGTATGGTGTCAATTGAAGAGGCTACTAGATTTGTTGTGCATATGTGTCTAATGATATAACATGTTGATGTGATTTCTTTATGTGGCATGTATATATGGCTTGAATAGACACTAACATGTGTAGCAATGTGTGATTCCATTATACATGTGTAATAATTGTTACATAATGGCACATGAGAAGTGCACATGGATGTTTGAGGATAGTGTTCTATGTGGGTGGAAGAGTAATATGTTCCATGTATTAAATAAATCTAAGTATAAAAACCTTATTCTAAAGAGGATGCATGAGGTTGTGCCTAGATAATTCATCTCTTATTAAGGAGTAATGAGTAATGATCCCTATTCTATTGGTAGTTAAATAAGGAAATTGTACATGCAATTTTTAAATAGCATATTGGTTAGGTTGATCTACATGCTATTCAATAGTAACTACTTGAAAGATTTTATGAGTATTGTTGTGAGTACGAGTTATAGTGGTGTTGATGATTTTTCCCCTCATAGGTACTTGTGAATTCACTAGGTTTAATTACATAGAATTTTTTATAGTCATGCGATCTAGTGGAGGGGGTGAAATAACTTAAGAATTATGATTTGAATACAAGGTGTGTGTCGAAGTAATATGGAAAGTAAAATATTAAGGAATTCTAACAATGTATAAAAATAATAATATAAGGATCAAAACATACATGAGTAATCTTATAATTTGTCCCCTTGAATCATTCCTTTTGAATATGCAACCAAATTTGGTGACCTACCTAAAATGAGTGAGTTGTGTAATGAGTGTCATAGTAGTCTCTAAATTTCTATTGTTGGCATGTAAGTACCTATTGAACTTGTTAATGTATATCCTAGAGGTGTTATAGAAATTTTTGTTCCTTATTGATTTCTCACTCTTATGTTTGCATATCCAAATGGGAAAGTGTGTGATAGGATATGCCAAGTTTTTTAGGGGTTGAAACACAACACGTGTCTAGAAATGACCATGCACAATAGAATTGTGAAGATATATATATATATATATATATATATATATATTGTAGGCATGTTGGATGTAGTGGATGTTTCCATACCAAATGTGTAGGTGTACACTATTGTAGATGTGCATAATATGCATACGAATATTTTACTACCCCTATTTGGATATCTATCTACAAATAAAAGGCTATAGACCAACCTATGTGTGTATCTAACATTTTCCATAAATTTTATCAAAAAGTGTTAACAAACTATGGATCATAAATAATGGATGTTGGTAAACCAATGTGGACACAAACATGGCTGAATAAAATATGAAGTAACATTATTCATAATGAGGCTCTTCTTACACTCAATCATGATGGTCATCTTAGAGAGTCTATCTATAATAAAAATACCAAGTCATTTTAATTCTTTTTAATATGTGGTTAACTCAAGAAATCCATATTAATAGAATCTCAAGATCATGTAAGAGTCAAAAGAGTGGTGTAGAGTCCAAGATTCCATTGTGATACTTGTTAGAGATCCAAATTTCCACCCCTCTGCAAGGTTGTGAAAGAACTCAACAAATTTGGACTAACATGGGACTACTTTCAGGCTGTGGGTATTCTATTATGAAAGTAGACCTCCAGATTATGGGTTGGCTCCCCTTTTGATGTCACATAAACTAATGATTTCTTGAGAAAAGAGTAAAGAGATACTTGAAAATGAAACTTAACTAAAATTTGAAAGGGTGATACACCAAAAAACTAACTAAGATCTGCAAACAGCTTACACATTCAAAACAGTGACAAATCCTAGTTTACACAACTCATTTTTACATGCATTCTTGCATAAGTAATTTATAAGGAGGTTTTTCAACTACACTCTTAGAAGGAAAATATTTCACAACTAAAAGCACTTTGCATTTACTAACACAACTTATAACCTGCAATAATACACTTTTCTGCTAAACAGGTGCTTAACAATGAGACAAAACTACAAGGAAAGCTAAATTTCACAAGTAATTTGATCAACCACTAACTGCACACAATAAAACATGAAATGAGAAGGCAAATGCTCAATTCCATTGATTCAAATTACTCATTGGTATACAAGTCTATCTTCGAGTTACAATACTGTTCCTGCTGAAAAGATAACTCCAAGATCAAGCTATCACTCTGCTGGAAAGAAAGAACTAACTTCAACAACAAAGTCTGAAGTTACTTAAGCAAAAATCAAACAACTCCCTCACACAAGTCCATCTAGAAGGTTTTGGTCTAATGTAGCAGAAAAGGCCAAAAAGAACCTTCTAAAATCACTCCAATCTATCCTCCACATGAAGCAAGGTCAAGCCAAGACCATAGTCATACTAAAAATGTGACAAAACTGCCTCCAAATAGCCCATTCCCTCCAAAGATAGTAAAAAACAACCTCCCACACCTTTCTCATGTCTATCAGTCATCATTGTGTCTCCAAGAGCTTTGACCCACACTTTTCGTGTTTTTGCAAAAGCACAAGACTCTATTTTGCATTTAAAATAATAATTTGATTAAGTGATTCATAATAACATCACTTAATCACACTATTTTACATTTCAAAAACAAATGCAAAATAAGAAGCCCCACCACCTCTTTGGATTACATCAACATTTGCATTATAAATAACATTAATTAAAGTGATTTGCAAATCACTTAAATAATGTTTTACAATTCATAAAAATGAAAAATAAATGATACACTCCAAATGCTTGTAAAAGCATTCAAGCAAACTTAAACTCCTCCAAGGCATTGAAAAAAATTTAACTCACCCTAATTTCTGCATTTTAGAAGTCATATTGACAAAAGTGATTTATAATTATCATTTGGTCAACATTTCATATTTTCAAATATATGCAAAAAGAAAAAGGTCAATTATGGCTCGACCTATGTCAGAAGGTGAGAAAGCAAGCTCTTAAGTCTTGGAAGACTTAGCATATTTCAAAGAGACAAAAGATTCACTAAGGCACATTGTCTTCAAATGTAATACAAGGTAAAATTGCTTAAGTTTGAAAATGCGACACAAGGAAAAATTGCCTAAGGCATAAAACTTTATCTCCTAGCCCACGTAGCATATTAATTTGTGATTTGCAATTTTTTAAAACACAGGGTAAAAATACCTTGGTCGGCCTCCATAGGGTATCCAACCCTAACACAAAACCATGGGAAAAAAGCAGAAAGCTATTCATTTTGCTCGAACCTTCTGGAGCTCCACTCTGGCCGCCATGGGGTTTCTGGTGTAGCATTGTAGAGGGTTTCCTTGGCCGATTCTTCACAAATTTTGTGTGATTTCCACTTGAAACAGAGAGGTAAGTTCTTTTCTCGAACCAAAACTAGCTTTCTCTCCATTCTTTTGGCCATTTCATGCATTAAGGCCGCGCCCATGAGTATTTTCTGATGTAATTTGTTACTTTATTTTTCTTTGTGGTTATTCTATCTGCTTTCAACCGCCATTGATGTGATTTCTTGAAGCTTCAAAGGTGAAAGAAATTTGCATTCTAATGAAAAATGAACAATTTTAGCTCAGGAAAGCTTCAATCGATTCATTCTTGACTCTCTTCTTTATTTTAGTGAATAAAGCCAAACACGAAGCTCTTCTCTATGCAAAAAGAATGATACAAAAGTCTCGGGATTTCCTTTGTATTTCTTTATGCATTTTGCTTGTGAGCTCAGCCTTTGGTTTTCATTGACATTTCTAAATGTAGAACTTGCATCTTTTTAGAAAAGACACTTTCTATAGGTATTAATGGAAGAAAACCCTATTTATAATCAGAATACCCCTCATGTTACTGCTTGTTCTTGACATTCTCTGTGGTTTTTGTTTGGCACATTGTGGTTTTGATGATACTGTTGATATTATGTTGTGGTAGCTTAGATTGTTACTGATTATATTACTCTTATGATGTCATGGATATTATAATGATATTTTTACTTACGATTGTTTTGATGGAGTTAATTGGAATGCAATAGACTAGAGAATAGTAACTGATGATGTTGATGCAAATTAATGTAATTTTATAATGCAATAGATGATGATATGATATGGTGAGGGGACAAGTAGCATCACTCGTTCGCGAGCGCCCTGCTACACTGCAAATCCTTCTCACGATGCTTTGTAATTGATTATATGTATATATGTTGTGTATCACCTTGTTGGATGCAGGCTTTGCAGGAATAAGACTCGATTCCACCTATTTCGATAGGTCTGGGTGAGCATTGAAACAACCCAACGGCAGGAAGTTGAATAAAGGTGACATGGAAGTAGCTCCGTTCCAAGGTGTCAACTGTCTTGTACCTTCTTGGTTTGTGCGTCTTGATCATAGCCATTTTGTTGTTACGTTGGTCTTTGTATGTTATTGTGATTTTATGACTTATCTAATGTGGTGAATGGTTTTATGTGTGATTTAGATAATTAAACAATTAATAGAATAAAACATAAAATAATAATAAATAAATAAATAAATGTTAGTAGTAGTTGTGAAAATATTAAATTTATTTTGAGAAAATCTTGCAAATGGTTGAATTCAATTATTTTAATGTGCATGTAATTATTTAATAAAGTGTTTGTGGAGATGATAAATAAATAAACAAATAAAAATTCAACTTTGTGGATTTGAATATATTTAAATTTTTAATCAAATGCATGATAAAAGAAAATGAAATGCAAATGCATTGAAAAAGGCAACAAAAAAATGAATCATTGGGGATAACAATTATTTTCATTTTTATTTCTTGAGATGTGACTTCTGGTATTCACGGGAAGAGGAAATTGAAAAGGTTTTCTGGGTGATTGATTTTATTTAGGGGGTTATTCTTTGTTGAAGGGGGATTCTATTGTTCGGATTCTGGAGAAATTTTGCATTCACCCATTTTCTGTCATTGCATTCTTTTCTATTTTTTCTGGAGAAATTATTGAAGAAGAAGGTTCAGTTTGAGGGAGGATTTGGATCTGTTGCTGGAAACAATTGGCAGCGAGGGTTTAGCTCTGCAAAAAGGGATAAAGCTTCCACAGATCCTCTACAGGCACAGGACATCAGGTTATTTTTCTCATTTTTAATTAATTGCTTTTTGTAGCATCAAATGAAATAAAAATTGTTTCTCAGTGTATGAAATTTCTTCCTATGGTTTGAATTAAATGTGTGTGGAAAGAAAATTTTTTGGGTTTTTTTAGAAATGCTTTGGACTATTATTCAATTGAAAGAAATTTTATCTAGGTTCGGAATTATGGTTTATTAAATTGAAATTTCTGGGGTTCGGGATTGTTGCTTCTATTTTAATGAAATTCCATTGGGATTCTGGAAATAAACAGTATTACCGTAGATTTGATTTAAAAAAGAATATAATAAATCAATTAAAGAATAATCTCCTTACTATGAATTCTGGGCTATGTATATTCTTGTTTATATATATATATATATATTTCACAAATATATTTTATATATAAACATACACAGTAAATTGTACAGTGTTTATCATTCTCTGTTTTCAAAATATTCAAAATATAGTATATAAATGTATATATATATATATTAGATATATATATATATATATACACACATATATATGCATATATAAATGTTGAATGTAAATTTAATTCTAAAGTTTTCGAATTTCGCCGAATTCCCGTCGGCTTTATTGTATATTGTTTGATATTATAAAGCCATAGACTGAGTGGTGGTTCGGCCTCGGCCATACCCACCACCCAGCCAACCTCTGTACTGTGCGACAGTCTGCGAACTGTCCACGGTAGTCCTTTGGACTGCCGTGAACAGTCCGTAGACTGCCCGCGGCCGGGTATATATTCCCGTCCCTTTGAATGGCTTTTATTTTCCATTCGAATTGGTATGTGCTTTATTCTATTAAAACGAAAATTCTTCTTTAAATTTTAATGTAGGTGTTTTGCATTTATAAATATATATATATATATGTATATATATATATGTATATATATATATTTATATTTATATATTTATTAATTCGTAAAGTCACAATTTCACTGTTAAATTAATTTAATTAATTTTGTTTGTAAACAGATTGTTTCATTTTCTATTATGAATAAAACAAAATTTTATTATAGTGAAAATATGAAAATAGAAAATAATTTTTATTAATTTGTTAAATTATGAACTTTGATAGGATAATCTAGTAAAAAGGCAATTTATGAATATATGTTAGCATTGATTATTTAATTCTTGAAATGGAATTTATTATGGAATTAAATAAGTTATCTTTTTATGAAGTTGA
>VDFB02147178.1:0-10173 GCA_007258455.2 Sequoia sempervirens | reverse complement strand
GATCAAGATAACTTGGATGATGGATGCAGATGGATAAAGATGGATTGGATAAATGGTTCATGGATGAAATGGATTTATTATGGCTGAGATGAAATGCTAGATTTATTATGGATGGGATGAGATGCTTTCATCTAAATCCAGTTTACGTAGATGCTCAATTCACTCATGACACCTATTTTCCGTGTTTCTCTTCATCATGGTCTTGTCCAAAGTGCCACGAAGTGGTTTTCACTAGAGGATGATTTTTTTCTTTACTGTTTTCAATCCTTTTTCTGATTTTTTTGGATTTTCATATTTTTTAATTTTTCCTGAAAGATTTTAAGCTCATGCTGAATCACAAGGTGTTGCTGATGTAGATGCCCCTTTCATAATGTGCCATCGATATCCTTCCTGAAGAATTTGTTTTTCCAAGACACGTGCACTTGAATGCAACTTTTGGGATTCTTGATCCGCTTTTATTGATATCGGGTTAACTCGGCTCTTTGTGCACATCATGATAGAGTGCCTTTAGAATCCTTATGATGAAGGGTCATTGCCAATACATGGTCAATTTGAGAATTGGATATCATGCGTGGAGGCATGGATGGAGTGTGGTTAGGGATAGGAGATGGATTGGTTGAAAGCTTGGAATCTTTGACTCTCCAAACATGGGAAGATGAACAATGATGGGTGGATACGAAAGTGTGCATGGAATTACGACCAACTACTTGATATACTTTGTACGTCCCTTGAAAAGCCTGCTTTTGCTTTTGTGGAAATCTTTGATGGATAGTTTTCTTCTTTTTATTTTGCCCCATAGTTTCTCACCAATGGAGTTTGATAGGATAATCTTCTTGCATTTTTGCATCCACTTGTATTTGATTTGTTCATTATGCCTCTCAAATTCTCTCTTTCTTTGATAAATATCTTCGTGAATTTGATTCAATTCCTTTCTTTTGACTTGGTCCCAATTGGTGGATGGGGTGATGGGTGGATGAAGATTCATGAAGTGGCTGGTTGTAGTATTGGCATTGGTTTCATCATAAGGATTCTTCATGCTCCCTATGTTGATGTTTTCTTGAGACAAAGTTGCCCCAAGTATTGTGGAAGTAGTACCTTTGTTCTTTGATTCTACTTGTTCTAAGATGTCTTGTTCAATAAGCATTCTCTGATAGATAGCCACTGTAGATGACATTAGTTCAATTTTTTGCTCTGCTAACTCTAGAATATCTTGTTCTATCTAACATGTTTCCTTGAGTGGATAATGTTGGATATCTTCATACATGATGTCCTCAGTCTGAATTTGGGATATATCTGATCCTGATGTTGACAACTTAGTTTGACTGTAGGAATCGATAACCTGCTCTTTTTGTGTAAGAATGTTAGAAGTAAGGGGATCCTGTTCTAAATGAAGATCATCTGCATGTCCATCCAAAGAAAGCATCTCATGGGTAGATGGAGGAGTATGTGCTATGTGGATATGATCATTATCTACAACATTCTGTATAGATAGGAGAATGTCCATTAAATCATTATAGTATCTTGGAGATACAAATTCTTGATCCTTAATAATTTTGGAATCACCTTTGGCATGCTTTGGATCAAGTTCTTGACATGGGTCAGTTTCAAATGGTCCTTGGATATCTTTATTAGGAATGGGAAGTGGCTCAGTATCCTCTCGATCTTTGAGTGAACTTGGATCAAATGTCAAGTTGAGGATTCCTTTAGTATCTATAGTCATGAGGTCGAAGGGGGTCAACATGTATTGGAAAGGACCACTACTAAACCTTGGTGAAAGATTTTGATCATGCTTTGAAATGAATTCTTGAGATATTTCCTCTAACTAATAAAGTGATGTAGAAACATTTTCAATAATATCATTGGTTGATGGGTCATGGATTATGTCGATGGGATCAAATAATTCTAACGCTTCTTGAAATAGATCACTAAAAAGTGGCTCTTGATGTATGGTGAGTTGATCATTGGATGGGGTAGAAACATCTTCAATGTTCTCCTTAATGGAGAGATCTTGAACATTGTCTTCAACAATTATGGTGGAGAGATTGTCAATGTCTTCAACCATAAGTGATGTTGACATTTCTTGGATTGGATCATTGTTGGTTGCTAGATTTTGATCATTATTGAAAAGTGACTCTTGACATATGTTGATTTGATCATTAGATGAAGTAGGGATAGCTTCAAGGTGTTCAATGATGGATTGATCTCGATCTTTGTTCTCAACATTTGTGGTGGATAGATTGTCAATGCTATCGCCAATGGTTGAATCTAGATCATTGTCCCCAATCATTTTTCATGTTTGTGCTTGTGTTTGTTGGGTAGCTCTTGGAGCAACTCTGCATGGATTGGGGAGGATTGTTGCACTTGTTGAGCTTGTGTTTTGTTGTGTGTGGATAGATATTGTTGGATGGCCTTTTGGTAGGCCTGGTGAGCTTTTAGCACAATGCTATATTGTCTTGCTGCATTTAGTATTGGTGGTAGTGGTGGCGAATTCAGAATGGTGTTGGATGTAGTGATGCGTGGTTGAGATATGCTTGGAGAGATCATGGTAGTGAAGGTTTGAGATGATGGGTAAGAGTGGTGGTTGGAATGATTGAAGTGATAAAGTGATGTTTGGAATGATTGAGGTGATAGTTCCGGGAGACTGCAGCTTTTGGATTTTTTAGATCGACATTGTTATGTTTGATCGATACCATCTCGTTGTTGTGATATCAATGGTATGCTTGAGTAATGGATTGATTTGGATGGAGTGATATGCTAGGTAGCTGGTAGCCCCAAACCAAGGAATGATGTTGATATGGGTAATGGTAGGAGATGTCTCTGAACAATGACTAACTATTTTGGTAAGTGTAGCAATTTGATCTCTCCAAATTTGTTCTTGATTTCGATCTTGACTCCCTTGATATAGTTGATTTGGTTTTTGTTCACGCAGATTTGGGATGCATACTTGTGATTTTTGAATGGGATCATGGACAAATTGATTTTGGACATTGTTATGATTTGGGATGATGTTCAGATTCGGCATGATAGGTTGAAATTAAACATTGTTGGGAATCACATTGCCTTGTTTTAGGTAACTTCTATTTTCCATGGTGTCACCTTGACTTTGATCAATATATGGACTTGTTAACATCTTGTTTGGACTTTGAACAACATTTGTGTGTTTTTTAAACATATCCATCCTAAAGTTCACCAAGTGTGGATTCCAAATGTTCATGTTTTGTAAAGTTGTACTTGGTACATCCACATTTGGCATGTTGGGATTTTGATGAGATGACGCTTGTTTGAAGGCTCATGCATTGATTGTTCAATTGATGGATTTGTAGGTTTGGATTTAGACCTACCATCAGGAAAGGTGTTCCAATCTTTTGACTAGGCATACTCACATTTGTTGTACCATTGAGGTTTGTGGGAGATAATGATCCCATGTAAGGATTGTATAGATGTGAGTTTTGATAATCAATTGGCATTGTAAGGCTTTGATAGTTTGGTTGGTTTGGATTACTCATGATGTATGGATCAAGTTTATATTCCATGTTTTTCTTGTGTTTTCGCCTTGTTGCAAAAGTAACCTCTAAAATTCTTAGGACCAACATGATGAGATGAAGGATGAAAAGGGGTGAATAATATGAGTGTTGAATGTCTAGGGACTTTGTATCAATGCTAAACTTAGGGCTTGATTTTGATTGTTTGAATTGGATAGTGAACTTATAAACCCTAAGATGTTAGATGTGATTTTAGGATGAACTTTTTCAAAGGATTGCTAATTCAATTAAATGTATGAGAAAGGATCCATTCCCATACACCTAACTAAACAAGGTGATTTTTATTTTGATGATTTACCCAAGTCTAGAATGATGTTTTCAAAGCTCTAAAGTTGTTTGGTGGGATGGTTTTTTGATAGATGTTTGGGATGGATGAAGTGTTTGATTTGGTCCTAAATGAACCTAAGAAGGATTTGTTTACTAGACCAAGATATTGAAGAACATGCTTCTCTCTAAGAGTAGTTCAAACCAAAAAACCAATGTTTGCATGAAAACCATATGACCAAAAGAGACCAAGCACATGTGTGGGGTCCAATTAATTCAATCTTTGCTTAATGGATTCTTTTTATCACAAACACACTTCTTGCTTAGTTTCCAAACTAAATGTCTATGTCTCAATTCCTTTTCATTCCACAAGGTCCATTATGTGAAAATCAAGGTTTCAAGAGCATAGTTTCCTATTGTTGACTTTGGAATGAACAAATCAATATATAGGTCCTAGTGTTTAGAAGCCTTCTAGGGATAAGAACCCCTAGGGACAAGAAGTAACAAATGGACTTTTCAAAGGTATTTGTTCCTCCCAAAGGGTTTGAAATTTTGATGATTCATCAAATGTTGGTTTCAATGTTTTGGAAACAAGCACTATGTTTTCAAACTGACTCACAAGCAATATAACATCCTAGCTCAATTGGTATGTTTTTCTTGGTGGGCTTGCCTCATGCCCTTCGTAGTAGAAAAGATGATTTTACATGCAACCAAGGAGAGAGTATAAAGGTATGTTAAGAATGAGGTCTTAACCTCTATACTTTAACCAAGATTGGACATGGAAAGTAACTTCTTAGAATCTAAGTTCCAATGCACCACTTTGATAAACTCATTGGATGGACTACTTGGTTACTACAAACAAGGGTTTTAGTTCGCACTTTCCATTCATGGAGATTGACCCATACAAGGAGAGTCCTTTCCGTGATCCATCTTGTTAGAGTCAAATCACATGGATATCACAAGCATCTAATACCCACATTTATATCCCGGTTGGAAATACTCTTGGCTTTAGAGTGTTACCGGTTGAGTCATTCCCTTGGGTGAGTACTTTTTCCCCAAGGTAGACCCTCTAAGATAGACAAAAGTGAGTAAACATATTCATAGTTCGATCAACCTTCATTTAGAAACAAAAGGAGAACACATGCAATAATTTTACTCACACTCACAAAGTGTTTTGTTGAATTTTAAACCCAAAAATGAAGTGTTGAGGTGATTACTTTATCTCAACCTAAGATCACAAAAGGCCTTTTGATTCTCAAGATCGCTAAAGTGTGAGAAAAAGCGATAACGCCCTTTTCGATGATGTTATATAAGCAATCAATAAAAAGTTGCACTTGTTCATTTTAAGTCCACAAAGTAGTGATTTTGTCTTTTAGCACAATCAAAACTAAGGTGGAATTTTCCTTGTCTCGATTATTAGCCCCAAATAAAATCTAATAGATTTTGTTCTAAGATTCATTTTAACCCCTTTGTAATATTGAAATGTTCTTTTAAAGCCCCAAAAAGATGTGAGTTGATTTAAAATAGAAAACTAAAGTGCAAAACGGAATCCTTAAGCATTTAGAAACGCCTTGTAAACTCCAAATTTAATGCTCAATTTTTTCTAACTCCAAGATTCCTCCAAAGATCACTTCTTGTGCTTAAATTATTGCAAGTCTCTTACACGAACGAAATGCTCCTTTTTCTTCCCTTTTCCTCATTTTCAAGAACAATGACATATTCCTATTGAATGCATTCAAACTCCAACCCTCCTTCTAGCGCTATTTTGTGAACACTATAAATCTGTAGATCTTTTAAACCTCATCACACATTAGCATAATGTCAGTCTAAAACAAGCAAATAAATTAGTGTTCCTATGAAATACTCAATCATATTAAAATATGCACATAAGATGAAAAGATTCAAAATAATATAAAAAACATGATCAAACTTTATCTCATAGTGGATTGGTGATTCTATGGAAAGAAGCCCTTTCCCAATCCTTTTCTAAGCTCCATGATGAAGATGATATGAAATGCTACGAAAATATGATATGGATTCAAATGATAATGATGCATTTGTGCATGAGATTGTGGAGAAAGATCTAAAGATTTTGGAGGATTAAATCAATGGAGATGATTTCTATTTATAGAATAGAATGATAGAAGAATGCCAAACATGGAGGATGTGGGACTAAAGATCCACCAATGAGAAGAGGCCACTTGTCAACTTATGAGAGGTTGAGGAATGAGCACATTTTGGTCAATGTGCAAAAGAGGGGGAGATTCAAATTTGAATTTGAGAGTTAAATGTTGAGTTTGACTTAAGTAAGACATGTAAGAGCCATGTAAGAGCTCATAAATGCTTTGTTGGATGTACATGTCAACTTGTTTTTGAATCCGTGGGGCCTAACATTCTCAAAAAGCATTTCGTTGAAAGAAATGATGAATTAATAAATCAATAAATTGATTTATTTGTGCAAGTGGGAAAAGCTAGAGGATGTGATGGGTGATTAGATTAGATTAATCATGATTAGATTAACTTAGATGATGATTAGATGCTTTTGACCCATTTTACTTAAATACTTTGATTTATTTAAATCAAAAGGGATGGGAGGTGATTTCAGACTTGATTAAATAAATATTTGATTTATTTAATCAAAGAGGATGTTGTTAGGATTAAATTAAATAAAGTTAATTTATTCAATTTAAATGGATGACCTTAGGAGATTAATCAATTAAACTTGATTTATTTGATGAATGGATGAATATGACCTAATCAAATGCATTATGCCAATTTTGTGTGTCTACAGGGACATATTCACATGGCTAAGTTTACTTAGGATAAAAGATTCTTTCTATAAGTCTTAGTTGGCTTTTCTAGAACTTACCTTATGTAGCTAGGATTGCTTGATTCCTAGGTAGTTAGTTGTCTCATGTCATAGGATTAAGAAACTTGTCATAATCTTGTCTAATCCTATCTCTCAAAGTTTCCTTTATAAGCAAAGCATCTCTTATACATTTGGAACATCATATTCAACCATTATTCAATCTTGCATTGTGAAGCAAGCTTTCTTTCCATTCTCTCTCTTGTGGAAGTGGTTTTGGTCTAGCAACTATTCATGGGGGTGTTGGGGAGTCACCATTTAGTCCCACAACCAATAGGACCAAAATTTCAACCTACACCTTGTATCAACATGCTAAATGTATCAACACCATATCTTTGGTAGGGGCTTAATGGTTATCTGTTAAAACTCCCCCTAAGCCAAAGCTATTCATTTAATTTCTAGAGTAAACATCTGCACCAAAAGTTGGCACAAACTCATTCTTAACCTCATTCTCTTCTTTTTTTTTCCATCTCTTTCTTTGTCTCTACCAGATCATCCTTTTCCACTGGATCATTCTTCTTTACCAGATCAACCTTCACATTCTTTCTTTTCCAAAATTTGGCTATATGTCCAATTTTAGTGCATTTGTGACATATGACTACATTTTGAACATGAATAATTCCACCAACTCTAGATCTACATTCATTATCCCTATGCCCAAATCCATTGCATGCATAACAATAGCCATTGAAAGATTGAAACTGTTAGCATATGGTTTAAGTGGACATGGTTTTTGGCTTCTAGTGTTGTCATTGATGGCAACTGAAGTCATCATTTTGGTCCATAGTTATGCATTCAATCATCCGACAGATAAAATAGAAAACTACATGTTACCGACAGTGTACTCATTAAATAGGGTATCTAGTTTGATAGTTTCACCAGATCATCACTTTGTGTTGTGGATTGTTGAAATTGTTTGGTAAGCACGTTGAGCATCTTATCATTGAATCTTGTAATTTTTCTTTTGTGGCCATGAGGTTTTGAAGGTCCAGTAGGACATTTTTTGTCTATTTGCTTGATAGAGCACACTCAGTGTAAATGGTGTGTAGTGGATGTATAAAGTTGAATTATTTTAATTATCTTCAAGTTCAGATGTCTAATTATTGGTCCTAGCTATTGTGTAGCCGACTTGTTTGGATACACATTGAAATTATTTATGTTTTGGGCCGACAAGTTGCAAATATTATTAAGTTTTGCTGAGCCAACCTATGGCAATTAATTCTTGGTGAGCGGATATATTTAGATGATCGTACACATCATTTGGATGAATGAAGAAGTTGTACATATGTGTATTGTGAAAGTCTAAGGTTTTTTTGAGTGATATCATGCATAATTTCACTTGCACATAAAGATTTTGTGTGCGAATTTGAGCAGAACAGAGTAGAAGTTCAATATCAGTCTTCAGGACAAAAGTTTGACATCAGAGCTAAACTAGAACTGCAATCAAGCATTGGTAGATGCTATCTATTCAATTCATTTTCTTTTGGATCAATTCCAAACTACTGTAAGGGAAGTGAGCTTTAGGTAGTGAGCCTGAATGCAAGTGCATTCCCATTTTGTAATACTTATTTTGAGTATAGTCAGAACATATTGTGGATTGGCCATCCATTGTGGTATTTCCCCTTACAGGGTTTCCTCGTAAAAATCCTTCTGTTATGGTTGTGTGGTTTCTTGTTTTCTATTTCTGCATATTAATTTTGATTAAATGTGTTAAGTGGAATAGATATCACGATAAAAGAATTAATTTTTGCAAAAAACTGATTCACCCCCCCTTTCAATGTTGCTTGTTTCCAACAATTGGTCTCAGAGCTAGTTCCTTTGAAGAAGTCTAATAGCTTAGGGAGATCTTGGAGAGTCATGGATACAATCATTCTTCAACATCAACTCGTGGTGGCCTTGGATGATCTTGACCAGTCAAAATCTGAGATCCAGGAATTGCAAGAAAATCTTGAAAATGTAGAAAATTTTATCCAGACATTGAAAGAAAAGATCAATGAATCAAGGGAGACAAGAAAGGAATTATATGGTTAGCTCAAGCAGAAAAATAAAGCAAGTGAAGATGAACAACTCAGTCAAGCCCTGAAGGAGAAAATAGAAGAATGTGCAAATTTTTCTCAAGAGAATGTTGCCTTGAAGTGTGAGATAGAATCCATCATGATGAAGATGACTAAAGAGTTAGAGGACAAAAAGAGAAATGAAGAAAAGATTGCACAACCCTTGAAAGAAAAGTCTAAACAATGCAACCAACTAGAAAATGAATTGGAGCAATCCAAGAACAATGAAGAAGAGCTTGAAAATAGCTTGATGATCTCAGGGATGAACTTGCTACAACAAATGAGTTCAAGGAGAAATTCAAAGAAAGCTCAGCCAAACTTGATGAGTTAATCAAGGGACAAAGAACTAATGGTGACAAATGAGGTCTTGCATATGAAGAAGGAGAAAGCTCTAAATCTGTGCAAAGGAGTTCTGGACCAAGGAATTCCAAACAAGGAAAATCCAGACAAGGAGACTAGATGAATGAACCCAAAAGGAATCCGGTAAGGCAACCTAATGCTCAAATATTTAATGGTTATTGTTATACTTGCAACAAATTTGGTCATATGGCTTCTCAGTGTAGGATTAGGGTGAACACAAGTACACCATCATTCTCAGGTTAGTGCTTTCATTGTTACAAGTATGGTCACAAGTCAAGTAAATGCGGAACTATGATGAATAAACCTCATAGAGATGTCAAATGCTATTCATGCAATAGATTTGGACATTTTTCTAACCAATACAAATCAAGAAAAAGTCAGTGGAACAATTGGCATAGACAGAGAAGTGTTGTTTTCTATAGATGCAACAAATTTGGCCACACTTCTAGATTTTGTTGGAACAAAAGAGGTCTAGTAAAATAGAATAAGCAACCGAATGTTAAGGGAAAAGGAAATATCACTACTAATGAGATCAAGAAGTAGATGCAGAAGAAATGGGTAAAGAAGAATCCCTCTAGATAAGAAAATGGATCCACACCAGAAGCTTCTTATGGTAACATCCTTGGAAACTAGTTATAGGACTCTGCATTAGGGGGAGTTGTCAAGAAAATCCTTTAAACCCCCTTCAAGTGATCAGTACTAGAATTCAAATGAGTCTAGTAGGAAATCAAATATTCTTGAGTCATTGTGGAACAAATCTAAGGTATCAATGAAGATCATTATAGATCCACGCAAGAATTGTTTGCCCCAAAATATAATAAGTCTGGAAAACTACAAAATTAGGGCATGAACATTTATTACAAAAAGTAAAGAGTTAGGTTCGATGAAAATAAAAGAAGTGTTCTCACTCTCATTTTTCACATTACATTCGAGAGAAATAAGTCTAAAGTACTTTGTGGTGATCCTTGCCAAAGTGAAGAAGGGATTCAAGCTTAGAAGAGAATCTGCAATCAACTTCCATTTCATCTCCAAAAGGTATTTATAGCAAAACCTGTAAATTTGGGTACTCGCAATTATGTCTACCCCT
>VDFB02147177.1:0-22318 GCA_007258455.2 Sequoia sempervirens | reverse complement strand
TTCATGGTTCAAACCTACATTTTGAGAGACCAACAAACTGGGCTTAATCACTGGGGAGTAACAAAGAATCTGTGCCTTAATCATAGAGTCAGAAATCCTATATACAAACTCCACTAGGAATAACAAGTAACAATCTTTTCTCACTTTTAAGAAAGTGAGTGGCGACTCTAATAAAACATTGCAATATGAATGGAAGAAGATCTCAATTTAGGGGAGGTCATTCTGGAGCTCCTGCTGGTAGTAGTAAGTGGACATACAAAAATGATAAGGCTGACAAGGGTAAAGGGGTAAGTGAGGACATGTGCATGACAAACAAAGAAAAATCATCAATACCTCATGGTGCAACATATAACTATTATGATACATGGAAAGATAACTCAAGTGAAGAACCTTGTACCCCGAAAGATCAAAAGAATCCTTTTTACAATCCTCAGAAATAGGTAGAGTGGCATACTAATTTGAAGCTAAACGACTCTAATTCAGCACATGAATATGACCCAAAATAGAAGGTAATCAGAATGGACCCATCGATCAAGAAACTCCCCGTGAAGATTATGAATCTTTAACATAAGGAAGCTAAATCAATGTCCGAATATTAGAAAAGGAGAGGGAAGAACAGGAGAAGGCCCAAATGATACAAGCAATGAGAGAATTCAAATTGCAGAAAGCTCAGAACATTCCTCACACAGGTGGTTGCCCCCCAAAGTATGTACCACCTCATAAACAACTTAATTATGGTACACGGCCTTCTGAACCACCAAGGATCCCTCACCATCAAATTGGGAATCAATATAGACAGCCAAATCATCCACCTCATATTCCCACACAACATACAAATCATCCACCTCCTGGTCAGCATCATGTGCCATAGAAAAATGCACAATATAATAACCCTATGTACCAGTATCAATATCCACCCAACCCTCCTCCTCATCAGTATACTACCATGATTAGAAAATTTGATTTGGCAAGGTTTTAGTTGTACCCTTATCCCATGGATGGCAGCTAGAGAGGCCTGGTGCCCAAGTTTACATGGAGTAATGCAATTATAGCCAAAGATCATTTAAGGAGTTTTAATGCCTTCATTCAGGATTTGGATGTTTCGTATGAAGATTTACATATGAGATTATTCATGATGTCTCTTATTGAAGAAGCTAGGGATTGGTTCAATAGCCTAGCAACGGCTTTTATTTATTCTCTCCAAATATTTCAAGACTGATTCCTTGAGAAATATGGGAATCAAAGTGCACCTGATGCTGCTCTTCATGAATTGATGCACATTTAGAAAAATTAGAATGACTGAATTTATGATTTCAACCAGAAATTCAATAAACTGCAGAATAGAATACCTCCTGAATCAAAGTTGCCAGACTCTGTAGCTTTGAGTGTTTACCTTAATGCATTCGATCCTAAAACAGGATATGAATTAAGAAATAGATTCCCAAGAGACTTGGCTAAAGCTCAGAAGACAACATTGACAATTGAAAACAATAGGAGGGCTGCCGGGATAATTGATAAGAGAGAAAACCCAAGGGATTCTCAACAAAACAATAGTTATCAATATAAATAGGAGAACACATATAGGAATGATAGGCCAAGGCCGAGGTTACATGACATGCCCTATAATACAAACTGGAAGGATGGAAAGCCTTTAACTGATAGGCCTAGAAACAAAGAAACTCTTGATCCATTGAGGAAGAAGGGAATTTATATGGTAAACAACAGTTATTTCTGTGAAGTCTGTGATAAGCCACATTCTCCAGAATACTACGTTGTAGCCCAAAGAATGCAAGAGGAAGGAATGTTGATGGGAAATAGTGGAGAAGATCATAAAGTGTATTTAACTTCAAACACTTTTCACCATGTGGAGGAGAGATACTCATCTTCAAAGGATGAAGGTTATGAGTATGATGTTTCAAATCAGAAATACAATTTCCACATGGTTGAGCAACAGATCCTTTCTAATTTTGAAGAAGATTATATAGAGTAGCATTCTGTTGAAACACCTACTCAATGCAGTATGAGGAAACTCACTGAAGAGGAGATAGAGAGATTAACTATTGCTGTAGTTGAAGAAGCAAAGAGTAAGTACTAGTTGAGAAATAGGACAGTAAATGAGAAGGAAGGTGTCCCCAGGGGAATCTTTATGAAAGAACAAAAGGTGACACAAGGAACTGTGAAAAGGGTTGAAAACAAACAACATGATGAAAGAAAACAAAAGCCTATCCAAAAGGATGAAGTAAAAGAATTACACAAAGAAATACAAAAGACTGATCAGCCAGGTAAAAGAGAAAAGGAAGAGAGCAAAGGAGAAATATCAAAACAAAAGAAAATGATTAAGGAAGAAGGTTCTTCTTTTGACTTCACTCAGGCTTGGTCTTAGGTAAAGATGTCAGTTCCACTTCTTGAGATGATGAAAATTAAGGAATACAGGGACATTGTAGTGCAATTGATAACAAATGAAAATGAAAAACATGTAAATTCTGAAAATAAGATGGCTACTAAAAATAAGCAGGATAAAGTAAATGTCCATGAAATCTGCATGAGTAATGTATTGACAAGTCCTCCACAAGTTGATCCTTTCTTCACTACATTACTTATAAATAACAAATTATTGAGGAATTGCATGATAGATTCTGGTGCTGCCATGAATATTATGCTAGTAGGAGTAATGAAACAACTAGGCATGTGGGTGGATACATATGAAGGAAAATGTTATGCAATGGATAATCGACCCATTCCTGTGGTGGGTATAATGAAAGATGTTGATGTCAAGCTAGCTGCTTATCCTCAAGTGGCTTACAATATTGATATAACAGTAATAGACACCCCTCCTCAATTCGGTATGCTTTTATCAAGACAGTGGACAACAGCTATTGGTGGAAATGTTCAGTTTGATCTGTCATATGCAACAATTCCAGTTAATGGTCAGGAAGTGAAGTTGTACAGGGAGCCGAGGATGAAGCGGCTTATTGATTGTGTACCACAAAATCAAATCAATTATTTTTGTGATGTTGATCTTGGGAGTTTCAATATAGAACCAGCCCAGCCAGAATTGACCAATAGTGATCCAATTGAGAAGCATGCTGCACAAAACCACAATGGTGTGTGGAAGATGTATTTTGATGGAGCCTACAGTCAAGAAGGTAATGGAGCAGGGCTAGTATTTGTTTTTCCTGAAGGTATTACATTTAATTATTCATTCCTGTTAGCATTTGAATGTACAAACAATGTGGCAGAATATGAAGCTCTATTAACAGGACTAAATATAGCTGTGAAACATAAAATCAAGTTGCTGGCTATTCTTGGAGATTCAAAGTTGGTTGTTTCACAAATTAGGTTCAAGTATGCAGAAAAACATAAAAGATTGAAGTAGTACAGAAATGTTGCATGGGATATAATTGAGTGGATAGATAGATCAAAGAACATAATGGCTGATTTTCTAGCAAATGTAGCATTGAAAAGAGATGATATTACATTGGCTGGGGTGTCACAAATTGAATTCAAGACAAGGCCTGTTGTTCCTGACAACATTTATAGTTGGCAGGTCTTCAATGATGATACTGATCTTTTGAAGTTCCTCCACTGTATAGATCAGTTTGAAGCCCAAGAGATCGACTTCAATGCCTTTGTTGAAGAAGTGGATGGCAAGCAAACAATCTTTGGGAAAGAAATCTTACAGCTCAAAACAAATAAGCTTCCTAAAGGTTTAGTGGCATTGGAGAGGGTGTATGATGGGAATGATCGCTCTCTCATGAAACAAACACCAATTAAAAGGGAATATATTGAAGAAATTAACTTGGGAACTGAGATGGCACCAAAAAAGGTGTACATAGGGAAAAAGATAAGCCCTCCAATAAGGAAAATGTTGATTGAATTGCTGAAAAAGTATAAACATGTGTTTGCATGGTCTTATGATGATTTAAAAGCATACAGGGAAGATTTGTTTTAGCATGAGATACCATTGAAGCTAGATGCTAAGCCATTCAGACAAAAGCAAAGACCTATAAATCCAACTTTGGAGCCTAAAATGCAAGAGGAATTGGCAAAACTCAGAGACGGTGGAATTATTAAACCAATCAGGCACTCAACATGGGTTTCAAACTTGGTCACTGTGAGAAAGAAGAATGGAGATATTAGGTTGTGTGTAGATTTTAGAAATCTAAACATAGCATCCCTTAAAGATAATTATCCCTTTACCCAATATGGTAGCTACATTGCATGTAAGGCAACAGGGTGCTTAACTGTTGTCTATGATGGATGGGTTTTAGGGTATAACCAAAGCTATGGTAAAGAGTCCGGGAGCAATATAAGACAACATTTACAAATCCTTGGGAAACATATGTATACATAAGAATTCCATTTGGTCTCACTAATGCAAGTGACTTTCAAAGATCCATGGATGGCATTTGCTAATTTGATCAATGTTATCATGGTGGTGTATTAGGGATGACCTCATTACCTACTCAAAGAAGTCTCAAGATCATGTTCATCATTTGGAAAGGTATTTATAAAGCCATCAATATGGTATTAGCTTGAACCCTTAAGAAGTGTCATCATTTTGCAATCACATAGGGTGGCCTTGGGACATATTGTTTCAAAGGAGGAGTTAGGATAGACCCTAAAAAGGGTGGGAGGCCATTGATAAAATTTTGGTCCCTAAAAAACTACAAGGCAATATAGCTATTCTCCTGCATGTATTAATTTTGTTAGGAGATTTGTTTCTAACTTTGCTGGAGATTATTAAACCTATGAGTCAAAAATATTGGAAGAAAGGGACAAAAGGTAGAGGGACTGGCAGAGCCTTGGAAACTTTTGTATCTTTTAAACAAGCTATCATGAGGCTCCCCGCTCTCAAATCTTCTAGGGACTTCGTGAACCCTTTTTCAAATATTTTCATTCACCTCTAATGCACACTATTACTATTGTTATGTTACAAAAATGAGGATGGTTATGAACAAAATTGCGGTCATTCTTCAATAAGTCATTATGGTAGGGTCTCCAGATTAAAGCATGATATAATGGAAAATAGGCATTTGTAACTAGTGAAAGCTATAAAAGCTTTTAGGCCATAATATCTTGTTGGAGCAAAGGTGGTTGCTTATGTGCCTCATGCAGTTGTCAAGGATATTCTGACACAGTTTGAAGTAATAGGTAAATGATGCAAATGGATCAACAAAATCCAAGAATTTGATATGGAGGTACAAATTACTAAACTGGTAAGAGGTCAGGGCTTGGCTAAATTAATGGTAGAGGCAAATATTGAAGCAAACCAAATTTGCAATGTATAAGAAGAAAATGTAATTACAAGCATTGAGCATACTTAATGGTACACATATATTATACATTATCTTAAATACATGAAGTGTCTAGAGGGATTGAATGACAACTAGAAAAGAACGTTGAAGTTGCAGGCATCTAAGTATGTTTTTATGGGTGGAGATCTATTTTGGAAGAACATGGATGGTATACTATTGTTATGTCTAGATGAATTTCAAGCCAAACATGTTATGAGTGAAATGCATGAAGGAGTTTGTGGAGGACATTACTTAGTAAAGACAACAACACATAAAATTCTCAGGGTAGGCTATTATTGGCCTAATATTTTTAATGACTCTTTTGCATATGTGAGAAAATGTGAAGCTTGCCAGAAGTTCTCTAGAAAATTTAAGTATCAAGGAGCTCTACCACTTCGGCCCTTGCAGGTTGATGCCCCTTTTCATCAATGGGGAATTGATTTCATTGGAGAGATACAAGAAAAATCAAGTGGTGGACATAGGTGGATACTAGTGGCCACTGATTATTTTACCAAGTGGGTAGAGGCAATCCTAACTAAACAAGCTACAAGTAAGGTGGTGACACAATTCCTTATGGATAATATCATTACCAAATTTTGTATGCCATTGAGGTTGATCATTGACAACGAGATGTGTTTTAGGTTAGATGAATTCAAAAAAATTTGTATTTCAAATGGTATTACTATTTCTTATGCAGACCCTTACCATCCACAAGCTAATGGACAAGCATAATCTAGCAATAAAAGTCTTCTAAAGATTATAAGAAGAATGTTAGGTCACAATAAGAAAGCCTTGGATTCAAAGTTAAAGCTGGTTGTTTGGGCTGATAGGATTACAGTAAAAAGGCAATTGGGAAATCTACATTTGAATTAGTGTATGGTACATAGGCTAGGATGCCTTTGCAGAATTTGTTTCCAGTCTACAAGTTTGTCCTTCGAGAAGATTTGGATGTTCTTGAACCCATGGAGGAAAGAATGGAACAGCCAGCTGAACTGGATGAAATAAGGAGAGTGGCTCAAAATCAAACATAAAGTTGCAAACACAGATGAAATATTTATTTGAAAAAAAAGCAAAGGATAGGAAATTTGGAGAAGGTGATTTGGTATTGATGTGGAATGCAAGGTACTAGGAGAAGGGCAAGCATGGTAAATTTGAAGCTTTGTGGCTAGGACCTTTTGTTGTGGTTGGAAAGAAAGGCGAAGACTCATACTATCTACAGAATATGGTTGGTGAAGACCAGGAATTTCCTATACATGGGAAATTTATGAAACAATTTTTCTCTTGAGTAACATAGAGGATTAAGGGTTGCCAGTGCATGGACAACTCTTGATGATCCTTTTAAAATTCTTTTCCATGCACAGTAGTTTAGGAAATAAAAGGAACAAGACTTTCCAGTACATGGACAATCCGATTTTCCTTCTTTCAAAATAAATTTTTCCATGTACAGAGTGTAGGGTCACTTGCATTCCCATTCATGCTGCCTTGCTCACGTAAATCCATCACCTTGAGTTTGGTCTGCTCAACCAGAAATATGGATCCTTGCAATGATCTTGCTATCATTCATCCCCAGACAGAGCCACTATTAGAACTATAAAATTTTGAAATTTTCACAGTCAATTGCATTCATGAGTTTCCAAAATAAGTCTTCATCATAAGCATAAGGTTCCCTCCTCATGGCATCTTGCTTATTTTCTATCATGTGATCCATTTGAATCCATTTGTTCTTTCACTTTCCATTGTATTACCCATATCGGCAAGACAGGGTGAAAGTCTCCCCGACCTATATTTTTCACTAATGTATATTTGTTGCAGTTATTGGCAAGACACTTCTTTTGTTTTGGCGACAGAAAAGAGTCATTTCGGCAAAGGAATCATCATCAGAGTGAAGTCTTAGCGAATGCATTGTGTCTCACTGACCGACGCATGTGGAAGTATATCGGCCAAGCTAAAGGTGTTCGGTAGAATGCTTGGCGAAGTATTTTTTCTTGCCGGCTAGCATATAAAAAAAAATATTGGCAAAAGGTTAAGGCATCGATGTAATGTCATGGTGAAGTCAACATGTCTCACCAAATAGTGTATGGAATAGTGTATTGGCCAAACATAAGACTATCAGAGTAATGTCCTACCGAAGGCAGTAGGTCTTCCCGATAAGGTGCAAAGGGGTTATCGACATGAGTTTCACCGAAATGTGATGGTTTCACTGATTGAATATTTCAGGGAGAGTCTTACCGAATGGAGTAATATAGAGGAATGGGTTCGGCGAGACATTTGGTGTCGGTATGAGTCTTTCCGATTTTCAGAGTCTTGCCAATGGAATTTATTTCATCGGTAAGATTATTTTCATCGGCGAAAGGGGTGATCTTGTCTCAGTGATTGGAAAATACATTGACGAACATGTCTCGGTATAGAATAATGAACTCTATGAAACATCTCCCTAACTTGCAATTGTCACAGCGACATGAAAAAAAGAAGCGGTAGTCATTAATTTGATTCTAGGTGTCGGTAAGACCACAGAAGGTCTTGGCGAAAGGTTAAGTAAACGTTGCAAAGGGACTTCACCCCAGATTTGAAAATCTCACACCGACAGGACATTTGATGCAACAGTGCCAGTTTCAAATGAGCCTTCATTCATGCTTCATTAATGGTGCGACGAGATATAACAACGAAGGTTTAATCAATTCTTCAGTACCTAATTGATTGTAGAGGAATTGGCAAGGTGAATAGAGAACCAGGACGTTTTTTAGTATGAGGAGCTCGAGCAGAATACTATAAGTAATTACATCTCAGCCTTCTAATTTTAAGTTCTGTAATCTTGAAGAATGGAGTCTTCTAGTTCTGGAAAAGCTAAGGGTAGAAAGCTTGGTGAGAGTAGTCAGTCTAAAAGAAAGAAACAAAAGGTTGATATAAAGCACGAGGGCACTGAACAGAGTTTAAACCAGGATCTTATTGACCAGTTACCTGGTTCAGGGCCTAAATCTAGAAGGTTCGCACTACTTAGGGCAGAAGTTGATAAGTTAGATGATAAATGCAAGTTCATAGGTGATGTCTGGACTGCTGTAAGAGGATATGAATTATTCAATTTTCACTACCATAGGAGAAATCATTTTGAACCAGTTTGTAATCCTTTGAAGCTGAATGTAGGGAAACTGGTGTGCCCTAATGTATTTGTGAATGCAAAACTAGTGAAATTGCTTGCAGATCATTATGATCCAAAACATAAAGCTATATGTGACCCATCGGGGAAACCACAGATATATGTGTCAAAAGAAGCAATAGGTGATGTTTTCAAATTAGAAGGGTTCTACAATGAGGAGATCAGTTGTGAAGAATTGGAGAAAGAATTTTCAAGAATGGATACGACTTATAAGGGCTGGAGGTTGCCAATTCATAGGATTAAACAGGGCAGCAAGCCAGATCCTCTACAAGATAGTGAGGGGCCTCCTTATCATGTGGACTTGTTTGAGCCTTATATGAAGTACACATATTTTTAAGTGTGTCAGGTGTTGGGAATGGATGCCCCAGAATTCATGTCAATTGTGCTAATGATTATCACAGCAGATATCGAGTATCATAATTCTAGGCCATTTGACTATGCCTCATACATTTCTAGGGGGCTTGATTCAGGATTGATGGCTATCATGGGCGGATCATCTATTGTTCATCTCAGATAATATTCATTGTTGATGCACTTGGTGCTATATTTTGGACAGGAGTTGGGAGTATGGCCTCCAAGAATGAGAATTTCTCAAATTGGTAAGGAGGGTGAAGCATTTCCTATTTAGTTGTGGACTGCTATTTGGGACAACAGGTTTGCTAATTCTAGTTTCATCCATTTTGAAGAACATTTTGTAAAAACATTGTATAAGCTGTTTTAATATCCTTGTAATTATTCATTGATTGGTGAAATTAAAAGATTCCTTCGGCCAAAAGATTTCAATGGGCCAATTGATCATAATTGGGGAGATTGGTATTGTTTGAAGGGAGCTACAATGATCATAGTATATGGATTTGAAGATGCCCCTCTCATTCTTCCAAGGACAGTTCCAAACAGAGTTGCATATTTGGAGATTGTTAGATAGATGGATTACTCCAGTGTGATGCATTTCCGCTCTTTTGGGAAGCAGGCTTTTATGCCTAGTACATTGTGTTTTGGTGACTTCACTGTTTTGGCTAAGAAAGGATACAATTTGATCCTTGATAGATTGTTGCATTATAATATGAAGAGAGGATCACCTAGGAAGAACTCTGACCCTAAAGGATATATCAATTCAGCCAAAGAGAAGATTAACTTTGGAGGGTATCAGCATGTACCCTATCCTTTTGTTGATATGATCAGAAATTTAGATGAAGATGAAGTTGAAGTGGTAGTTGAAAGGTATAACCAAGGGCTGTAGGAAACAGAGCAATTGTCTTCTGTAGGAGAGGAAACACCAAGGGATAATGTCCCACAGGGAAAACCAGAAAAGGTATCCAGGTTGAGGACTCAGCAGTATGTTTTCCCAACCAGAGAACAGAGTATAGAAAGTGGTGATGTTGATGCAAGGCATATGGAGTATAGATCATTTGTCTTAGATGATGAATTCATAAATTCCCCAGAATTCAAAGCATTCTTGTATAAGCATAAGGGGAAGGAAGTAAGAGAGAATGTTGATAATGTCACCTCAGGGAATGAGGAGCAATTAATAGGTCAATTGAGAAAGTGTGTGGATGATGAAATGACAAATATGACTCTTGAAAAGGGGAGGAAAATGTTGGAGAATGTTGGTGTCATGATCTTTCCTGGACTTGATTTGAATTCTGCATTAGTTTTTGATAGCTTCTTGAAGGATAGTAATGCTACACACAAGCTTGACAAGGAAAAGGTAACAGAGGTGTATGCAGGCTCTAAATACAATACTGATGAAGGATCATTGATTATATGGGCTTTGTACCCACCCCATAGGAAATCAGTGGTAATTGACATAGAGAAGGCATTTGGCCATGTCATGACCCTAAAAGTTGGAGAGGTTGATCCTATGGCTACTATAGAAATTGGGGTCAATATTGCAAAATTGAACAAAGCATAGATCCAGATGCTGATAAAAGAAAGAGAAATGTACAAGGAAAATAATGAAAGAATGTTGAGAGATAATGATAGACTGAAAGATTTGGTTGGTATTTCAATGGGGCCAACCAAAATTCTCACTCAAGGAGAAAGCTCTTAGGAAAAAGATCATTGGGTGGGATCAAGTGCTTATTCCCAGGGAAAGCACGATGTAATTGCAGCAATTGTCAAGAGGTAGGATAATTTGACATCTTGGTTAAATAAACTGTGGGGTTAATACTCTCATACTCTGGCAGTTTTAAAAGAGCACACAAGGATGGATGGATGAATTATGGAGAAGTTTCATGAACTAGCCCAAAGTGATGTTTCTAACAATGCGGCACTTGAAGCTGCAAATCATATTATCAATCATCATCAAAACTTCTATGATGAATTGCAAGGGGATGAACAGGGGTTGATGGATGCTGCCAGGAAGACTGTGATTACCTTCTCTGATGACAAAGGGGAATTGAAGGATGCCACCAAATGGAAAAATGAATGTGAGTCAATGCTGAATGAAGTCATGAAGACAACTTCTGCAGAGGATGCAACATTGGGGGAAGTGAGCGAGCAGAATGAGGAGATGGTCAAGATGGAAGTCACGATCCAGAATGTTGTTGGAGATGCAGACACATATGAGCGCCGGGATTATTTGGATCACCTCTCTAAAACTCACTTGTGGCTAAATAGAGCCTAATTATCCTCTATCTTTTGTTTTGTAAAATATGTTTTTTCCTATTTCCGAAAGGATGCGTCCTTTCGTATTCTCAATGTATAAATGTTTGTTTTGGAAACAAAATGAGGGGAGAAGTAGAATAGGATAGAGGATAGCGGGGATTCAGTAGAATAGAATTTTTTGGCAAAGAAGAGACTATCTTGCATATGTAAAATCATGGAGATATCAATTGAAATCTAATACAATGGTGCAGTTGTTTCTGGTATCAGTTGTTTATTGTGTTCATTGAAAGCATTATTGAAGTTGTCTCTTGTATGATGTTTTCTGGTTATTTGAATTGGTGTAACAAGTTTATATCTAGTTTATCAGTGCACATTTGCTGCATCTGTATGGTCAATTAATTGTTTCTTTCCAGTAAAGATTAAATTCTTTAAATTGATCATAGTAATTAGAGAATGTCAATTGGATCACTAAGAAGAACTCATTAATCGTAACCTTGCATGCTTATACAAGCTATAAACCAAATAAATGCTAAATAACTTGAATTTCTACCAGAACGAAGTACTTGTTTCATATTTTCCTTGACTCCATATACCCTATAAGTTACTGGTCTTTTCATTTTCATTCTTTAGTTTCACTCATATTTTTACATCTGTTAACTGAACATATTAGGGTTTGGTTTTGAATATTGGTATATAGTTTATACCAAATTTGATTTTATTTGTCCATCTTCATTTTCCCTCATGGAAAAATTATTGCATGAAAGATAATCATAAGTCAAGTCTGCATCATTCAGATAGGTACACCCACCTAGGTCTAGTAGCACCTAAAGAGTAGAAGGTCCAAAATCTTTTGACCTTGTCTGTTACCCTAAAATGTTGTGAAAGCTTGGCAACCTTTCATGGTTCAAACCTGCATTTTTTAGAGCTAACACTAGCAATGATACTGATGTTGTTTCTAGCGGTTCCCAATCTAAGGGGAATAATGAGCTTAATGATTAGGATCTTGTTGTGAATGGTCATATGGAGGAGGGATTTCCTAAAAATGTTGGGGAGAAGGAAGTTTAGGAAATTTCATGAAGGATATCCAAGCGAATTACAAAGATGAAATAAATGACTCCCCTATTAAATAATCACCTAGTGTGGAGCTTTTAGGTGGGAAGTCTATGCATGAGGATGAGGGGGTTAATCTGAATTTTCAAAAGCTGGAGCCACTTAAGGTGAACCCTCTCTCTGAGAACTTCTCTTACCTTAATAACGACAATACTTCAATGTTTGAGCTTTTGGATATGGTCGTGCAGGGGCTACAAGCGCATTTAAGCTAGCCAAGTGCGTACTGTAGGAGTTTAATAGGGTGAATATTAGGATCAAGGGCCTTAAATAGTATATAAAATAGGCCAAAATGGCTCTTCCTTGGATATCTTGATTGAAAGACTTGTGGAATTAGAGTGCTCCTTTACGAAGTTTAATCCCTGTGTGAACAACGCCTCTCTGATATGGAGGATAATATTATTGAAACTAATGTAGACATCAAGAAGCTACTGCATGTTAGCCACAGTTTGGTCAAGAACAGTGTGGAGTCTTTGGAGGTCCTTTTTTGCAAGATAAGTTAGCTTAGAGAAGATCAACTTTACTTTGCAAAGTTGATGGAGAAGGACTAGTCTTTAAAGGGGAAGGGGAAGAAGTTCAGAAAAGATGAGGCTATTATCCCATGTACAAGAGGAAGAGGTAACTTGAGGAAGACCTTTGAGGAGGAGAAGAAAGAACTGATGGACATGGTCAAGGGTCTATTTTTTGGTAGTTGTTATGTTGCTAGATGTTGTTGATGGTTCAATTTTTTTTATCTTTAAGTAGCTTTTCATCAATTTTTTTCTAAAGGGTTTCGAGTCCCTTCAAAACCTGTTTTTCCCATATAATCAAAACATCCATTGTTATATTGCATATATATATATATATTAATATATATATATACACTTTCTTAATTTAATCATTATTTCCAATTGAGCATATAATCTCAAATATATAAATATATATATTTACATATTTATTATATATGTTTATATGTATGTATTGATTATGGTATTTGTCCATTTGATTTCCCTATGCGTCTGATATACTTATGCATGGGTTATCATTTTTACACAGACATATGTATATATATTCATTATATATATAATCATTGATTAGAAAATACAGAAAGAGGAACTCAAACTCAAAATAAAGTTATAGACATGAAATTCAAGCAAAGAAACAATCTCAGAAATGAGACTAAAATCATAACCAATCAAAGATGACCAACAAACTCCCTAATTAATCCAAGACTTCGATTAAGGGTTTACCAATTCCTGATTTTCTTGACTCAAATAAACCAAACCTAGAAACTAGAGGTGAGTGTGTGAAATCTCAGTTAATCTTATTAATGGTTACTAGACCAAGATCCTCTCCTGAGTGATACTTCCCCTCTCTTCCAGAGGCTTGAACATGTTCCTACACCCAACTTAGTGCATCACATAGGTAGTTAGTCATTCACATGAAATATATTAGCATCATAAATAATTTGCATCATTAAATCATTAATGTATTCATATTGTAATACATATTCATACATTGCATTTTCATCAGTATTAAAACATAATCATACCTTCAAAAGCAATATCATCTTAGTGCATATTTCAATTTTTATTTCTCCTAGTAAACATATTAAAGTCACAATTTGTATTTATCGTCATATTTAATCATGAAGATGAAAGTAACTTGGTAACTATGAAATGGGGTGTAACATACTTCCCCCCCCTTGTGAATCATCATCCCTGATGATTTTAAGTCCTAAACATATATATACAGTCAAAATAAAGGTTTTACCTTCAATTTTCTCTTCATGTAAGAAATAAGTATATTTATAACTAATCTTCCCTCATAGCATGACCCCTTGCATTCTTGTCCTTCTTGGACCTTGCACTAAGTGATAACGTACGAGGAGAAATTGTGGGATTCACGTATACCTTCCCTTTAAGTACTATTATATTAACTATTTCATACTTCATAAGTACAATAGTGACCATATCCTATTTGACACCTATACCCTACTGACTGGAAAACACATTCTCATTGGCTAATGCAATTATCCTTAGTGTAACCAAAAAAGAAAAGAAATATCAGTGTATTATACACTACACCATGGGTCCCATCCTTTATTTTGGTGTTTATGCCATTAGACAACTCAGAAGCTAAGATCATCCATCACTAACACAACCATCTACCTTAAGCATAATTATACTGCTTCATAATTTTAAGTTTGCATCAACAAAGTTTTCCTTGATCCTTTTGATCTACTATTCCATTTGAAAAAAAAATTGGTCGTAGCTTTTTTCCATCTTTTAGGAATTTCAACCCCTCTTCCATAAATGGATCAAATTATAATATGATATAAGTTTATTGTTTTCTAAAAATATTCCTCAAATCCTCCAAGATTGGATTTATCCCATTTGCCTAACTGGCTAACTTAAAGTGATAAATTGAGCATTAATTCAATTTATAATTTTTCATAAGACATGACCATGGTTTACTCTAAACCTTATCATTACTTGCTTGTTCCCATCTAAGATAAGCTTCTCAAGATCATTAAGCAACTAATTTACACAATATGTTGTTTAGGACTATTGTCCTATAAATCAAATTTCCAAATATAAATTGGTTACCTTGGTGAGTCTATCCACCATAACATTATGTCAGTTTCGTCAACATAGAAATATCAAACTATTCTAATGGTCTACCACTTCCTCGCTAGATTTTCATAAGAGTATACAAGCTCTTCTGATGACAACATCATGTATTCATCCTCTGGCATATTGGATGACAAATTACTACATAACTTACAACATCTTACTCTATCCCTTTCTAGATTTGAGTGGTTCTATATTAGTTAAATATTTTTTGTCATTTCTAGGTATTATAAGTATGACATCATTTTACCTTATCTCATTCCTTAATTTCCCAAATTTTGGGTACATAGGTTCTTTTCTGATTCATAATAGTCCATTCTAACTAAGTGAAACCTCTTCCTTGGACTTATGCCATATTCGGTTCTCGAAATATAATAATTAAATATTTTGCAGAGATAAAACTCCTTCATCAAGAACATCCATATCTTGGATTTCTTTTGTCCTTTGCTTGTTTCCAAAGTAGTAACTTGATTTTCAGCTCAATTTATTTCCTCTAATGAGCATATATACTAGTTCGAGTAAAAATTCTTGTCTAATCATGTTCACTTGGCATTGTCCTCCAAAAGATGTTAGCAATTATTACATACCTTGTTTCCAAGCATGAACATTTTTATATGACTCAAAATCATGAGTACGAAAATATTCCCTCCCTATTTCATAAGTGATAATCTGGCCATCCATGATCAAGTTTGTTTCCTATATTTCTCCAAAGTATCTATGATATTAAAAATTTGTTCTTCCAAAACCATTTCATATAGAATTTGTGTTGCAAATATTTATTTCTCATTGGTCATAAACCTTGACCTTCCCTCTACCTTTCCCCAATAATTCTAATACCTTATCATTTTAACTTTACCAACCTTGTTGCGGTCATATAAGACTTCGTTTGAAGGTCTTTGAATCATGACTTGCGAAGAAGTCAAAAGTTCTTCCAAATTGAAAATTAATAAACTTTGTTGAATGAGGTACTTTATCTAAGTCTATCTACTCTACTTCCCCACTTAGTGTTTCCACGATATTAGATCATCTTAAAGTTAAACTCTTAGCAACATTCACTTTCCCCAAATTGAATTGATTTATTGTCATGCCCCTCCATTTGTTCGGCATTGTGTGTTGTCATTGGTTGTCTCTGAGGTCAGGTTTAGCTTGGTTTTGTGTTTGTCAGAATTAATTAATTGATTTTGCCTTGATTAAATTGAATTGATAATGTTATTATCTGATTTTAATAAATTAAACTTATAGTTTAGAATAGAATATTTAAAATAAAATATTAATTTATTATGATGGTATAAATACATTATAAGTAAGATTAAAATTATTAGTCAAATGTCATATTCGTTAATCTTTTGAATGTGAATTTAAAAGGGCATGGTTATAAATTATAAAATATAATAAATTGTTAAGTGGTGAATAAAGAGAAGTAATGGAAGTTAAATGAATTGATGAAGAAGGAAAGTAGTTACTGATGGAATTAAGGAAGATGATAGTGGAAGTTAACTAACAGAGGGGTAATTGATTTATTCTCGGGAAATTTATTGCATGGGGGTACAGAGCTTTTGGGGGATTCTTATTCTGGAGTTTTCGAAAAAAGGAAAAAAAAAGAACTGGCTCGATTTTTTATGGAATTTTGGGGAGAGTTTTTGAAAATATTGTGATTTGTGGTTTTACAGTGGAGTGAGTTTTCAGCTCTATAGGAGGTTTCAGAAAGGTGTTACTGTAGCAAGCTAGAAGTGGAAAGTCCAACAATAAATCTCTTTGTCAAGCTAAAAGTCCAGGTTCTTCTTACTTTTCTCAATTTCTTTTATCTTAAAAAAAAATTACAGTGAATGTATTTGGGGTTCTTTGAAAATTTAAGACATAAACATAGTCTATCTGTGTATAACTCATTTGGTATCAATTGCTTTGAACCTCCATTGTCTTTTTTCTATTGTATAAACAATTGGCAGTACTAGCCATATTTCGCAAACTTATGTCGTATCCTTTCTACCATAGTTAAAATGTGAATTTTGGAACAGGGAATTCACACCCATCAAACACAATTCCATATTAGCATAAAGAAATACATAGGTATCAATGCATATATATATTCTATATTGTTTATAAATGAATGAGTTGAACTGCACCGAGTTCTGGAGTCCCATTCATCCTTAGAGTTATGTGTTTACATATTTCCTTAGCCACACCACTTTGTTCAGTCCATCGTTGTTAATTCTTTGAGTTTTGGTACTTAACCTTTTGCAATTTGTAGGAATTATTTGGCCATTGCTAATGGCCTATGTTGGTCAGTCCATTCTTTAATTGTTGTGAACCTTCTGATTCCTAAACATTCGAATCATATTTCTAAACCATATGCCTAAACCAGACCCAAAGATATATGATGGGAGCTAATCAAATTAGATCGTTAAAGAAATTCGTTCTCACCAACTTGTTCGGTGGCAGAGGTAATTCAAGTATCTTTAATGTTGAAGATCTATATCACCTTTCTCATTCTCTAATAATGGGTGTTTATTCTTTACCGCCACCTTACCATTGTTATCAGTATAAAATCTTGTATCTAAACATGGTAGAATGATGTGCTAAAAACCACACACATAAATATCTTTATACAGAGGTATTATCTTCATGCGGGTGACTATCTTATCTGGCTGACTCAGGTCATGCTATCTTATAGCTGGAGAATAGAATTCCTTATAACTTTTCAAAGTATTAAGCCTTCATTGTTAAGAAACCAAGCTGCGTTGCCTTGGCACTAGGAATATGTATACTGTTTACTTTTATTGCATTGATTTAGTTTAATTCTATTGGTCGAAGACTAGCAGTCATGCATGATTCAACACGCGTATGCGTGAAGATTTTCTTGGATAAGATATAGTTCCTTCCACCATATTATCTGCAGTTTACGCATGTTAGGTGTCTGCCATATATTTCAATGAACTCACACTAAAAAAAAATTAAAAAATTCAATACTTTCTCTGGTATCAACCGAATGATATCTATACTCCTCACTTGCATATTGAATTTTATGAATTTTGACTGGTGTAATTTAAAGTCGGATTTACATATGATAAGCACCAGGTAAGATTTGACTGGTAGTTTAGAGTCATCAAATATAGCCAAAGCCACATAGTAAACTCATACTCTCCTTCATACCGTTGTTCCTTTTAAATTCAATGTAGCTCTGTACTGTTGATAATTCTCTAAATATTTTTACATCATCACTGGAAGTTAAATGAGGGATGGATGCTAGCCTTGGCGGATCAAAATTCAAACTTCCTCTATCTTTAATTGGATCGAATCCTATTGGAGATATCGATCAAGTAAGGAGTCCGATGTTCAGTTTTCATCAAGTAAATCTGTATCTGGATCAAGTCATCTTCAGTTTGATAATGGTCAACAAGCAATCTACTTTTGCGCCAGTAAAACTTATTCTCTAAGCTTCTTTTAATCACAATGTAAGTGGTTCAGTTTGGTGTTGTTGTATGAGCATTTACTTACTGTTTGTTAAGCAGATACTCAGATATATGTCTATGAGAACCCCGCGCGAGCCTTGACATATAATCATATTTATATAATTCATATAATAAGTATATATACATATGTATATCTATATATTCTTATATGAATATTTTATAATATAATATAGTGCTTTCCATGAATTTGTTATTGGCCAAATTGTTCATATGAATGAATTCTCGATGATTTGAAATAGAGGTTATGTAATTCACTCTTGAATCTACTCATTTATTATTATTGTTTGAATTTAATTGATCCTTGGAGTAGTATTTTATTTCCATCCTTGTAATAGTTGAGTTGTAACTTATTTATTGTTGAGTTGATGTGAAGTTATGGCCTATTGAGTAAATACTTGTATATTGTGATGTTGAGTATGAATGTTCTTTATGGGAGTCCTTCATGGGTTTTATGGATATGGAGTTTTCCAAAGGCGTGTGGAGATTTTCTTGTGTTGGTACTCTTGATTGTTCCTTGTTGGTGAACTTGTTAACGCTGAGATGAATACCAATATTTAAGTAAACTTGAGATGTACTAGTTTTGCATGGTGTATCCACTTATATGTTGGTCTTTTGAAATGTGTGAGTGGGATGGGATTTTTCCTCGCTTTTAGACTTGCTTGGGGTTTGAGTTGTGCAAGTGAATATGCTTTCTTTTCAGTGGTTTTAGGTTGGCAGTAGGGGAGTGGCTCTCAGTTGAGGGTTCGGCACACCAAGGGGCGCCAGGGTAACTCACTGAGAGTTTAAATAAGTGATAATCTAATAAATTTAACTAAGGGGTCTGGGTAGTTCTCATTTTAAATAAAGATATTGGATGCCTCTCTCATAGCTCAAGCACTTGTTTAGGCTTGAGGTGAGAAGAGAAGCATAGTTTGTATGGGGGTTCAGCGGCTGGTAGAGGCAACCAGGGTAACCTAGGATGGGGGTCCGGTAGCCTAGGAAGGTTACACCAGGGTAACCCATAACAAATTATGTGTGACACTCTTCCTACGTCAACTGATAATCCTCGTGATGTTGTATCTCCTTGTTTTGGTTTGCCTCTGGAAGCGGTGTTCTGGTGATTAATGTTGTCCATACTTGTTTATTGTTGTTTTGTCAACCCTGTGAGTCTGTTGTCCTAGACTGTCAGTGTTGGTGGGACCCATTGTCGCCTCCTAGCACGGGGGGTGAATCTTCGGATTCACGTGGTAGGGTGGAATGTGTATCGTCTCCATTGGGTTTCCCTTATGTTTGTGAGGTGGCGATCCTTTTGATCCTTTTTCTTCCACTTTGTATCTTCTCTTGGAAGATAGATCATTGTATTTGCAGTGCATTGTAACTTATATTGTATCATGTATTTTTGTATAGAACCCCTCACTTGTTCGAGGAGGTATCATTGTATAAATGTAAATGTAATTTGTATTGGTGTATCACTCGTTTGCAAAAAATTTGTAAGCAGTGACTTTGTTCTTGTTAATTGAAGGAGAGAAGATAGTTAATATTTTATGTTAGAAATGAATGACTCACTTGATACTTTTGTTCAATTGTAATGTGAACTATAACATGCTTAGTGATGTTTGCATTTAATGGTTAATAAGTTATGTGGATTATAGTTCGAACTTTGGTAAGATAAGTAATGCAGTCGTGCACCCTAGGGGACTTAGGAAGATAATTAAGTTATGTTAGTATCATTGCACAACTTTGCATAAAAGAAAAAAAAATAGTTCAAATTTTTGTATTGCAAGTTTTGTCCTCTTTGGTATCTGGCAGGATGTTACATTTATCATTCCTTGTTGTTGGATTTTGATAGTTGATTGACTATTAATTTCCTTTCTTACCCTCCATGGTATGCCTTGAATATACTTTTTTTTTTAATTTCCAAAATTGGATTCATCATCGCCCTTTAATCTGTCAAAATCAGTAGAACTAGATCCACCATAACAAGATCTAATGAATAAACAACAATTTTACAAGTTGAGATACTCTAGTATTTCAGTCCAATTCTCTTTTCCATGTATACTAATAGCGTTTTTAACCATAGTAGAAGAATATCCCACATCCACAAAGCCCCATTTGTTGATGTGTTAACAAGCTTGCCTAAGGATCCCCATATCAATTGTATCTTCTCCTTTGTGAGTTGTTTCCAATTTATTCTTTCGATTTGTCCCTTAGTCTCCCTCCATATCCAATTTCCTTTTGGAACATCTAAACATAAGTTTACTTTCATTGAAAATTTGGTAAATTATTTTGTACTTCTAGCAAACTACATACTATCTAAGCCCTTGTCAGATTAATCTGATTTACTTTCAAGTTCCCAACTTGCAATCATCTTTCTAAGTGATTTTGTCCCAATTCTTGGTAACTTTATTTTCTCATAACCTTAAATACTCTAAAGTTGATTGGTTTTCTTTTTCCCATCTTATTTAGAACTCTAACTTTACCTTTCCTATTCTAGTTGGTGGGATCATGTCGGCTTTCATTTTCACCTTTTTAAGTTGTTTCCCTTTACTGACCATTCCAGTCTCTAACCTTTAGTCTAATATATCAACCTTTCACACTTTAATTAATATGCAAGATCTTAATTTGTACTAAATCAGATTTTTCATGGGTTATCCAACCTCTTGGATACCTCTCTAGTTGGTTTTGATTCTCAAAATATTGACTTCATGCTTTGACTAAAGTTTCCAATGTATGCTATCAATTAGTTCTATTCCAGTAAAGCATGCTCATATATGCATAATATCCCTATTTAATCCACAATCCTAGACTTTTTGCAACTACTGGTTGTTATCAATGAGGGAGATTACTTCAATCCTTTCTATCCCTCAAAGTCATTTAAATTATTTCATACGGTGAAGGTAATCATTGGTAAACCTTCATAACCTTCCTACCAATCCTAGTTGCATAATCTTTCCCAATCTAAATGTGTATCTTAATAAGTTGGTGGTTTAAGCGTTTTCAACTCTAGGGACAATTCTTTCTTAGTCCCAAACTTAAACAAGTTTTCAAGAATATTAACTTCCCTTTTTGTTTACCCCATGTTCTTTTCATCTTTCCCTCTTGGCGTAAGAAATTTTTGACCATTATCTTCCAATAGGCTTTACGCTTCACTAAAGTAATAAGCTCATAGGTTCCAGAGCTGAACCTAGTAGCTCTGATACCATGTGTAACATGCCAAATATTCTACCCAATAATTTTACTATGATTTTAACCATGAGTCTATAAATTATGATGTCAACATAGTGTCATAACCCAATTTTTATTGCATTTAAATTATAATATGATAAATTGAATTATTGAGAAATTCAATATGTTGAATGAAAATTTGATATTTTTGAAATGTTTGAAAGAAGCTGACCATCTTTTGACTATGTGATCTTTTGAACTATCTTATACTTTATCATGATTGAATGCTACTAATGAACTATGTAAGTGCAAGTGTGTGCAAATGCAAGAAAACAGGTTGAAGGACGAGAACACGACTAAGGTAGGATCATTTAGACGGATTGAACGGTAAGCTTGATGGAATCTAGGTGCACACACCACAAAATGACATGATGTCTACATAATAAATTTCATATAGGAGATTATATTAATCTGATTCAAAATGATTCAATGATTGAAAAAGTAGGCTTGTGGAATGATATACATGTGATTTTTTATTTAATTGTCTATTTTGATCTTGTATTTTTGAAAATTTAAAAGAAAATGTTGGCCTAGCTAAACACGTATATGTATGTATTTAAAAGGCTTACTTAAAGGATAAGAAAACAACTTCATTTAGAACCCATTAATTGAGTAAATAAAATTTTATTCTTTATTTGAAGTGAATAAATACAATACTCTTATAAAAATATTAAAATAGAGAAAAATAAATATATATATATACACATATAAATATATATATATGTATATGTATATGTATATGTATGTATATATAAATATATATATATATATATGTATGTATGTATATATATATGTATACATATATATATACATATATATATGTATATTCATATATATATATATATACATACATATATATATACATAT